>BMAO01032216.1:0-53166 GCA_019973975.1 Trichonephila clavata | reverse complement strand
TTTGATAATCCACCTTCATCAAATTTTAGCTCATAAATATCAGGTCCTTGTTACAATAACAGACAAGCAGAGGAAAGGATATTGTATTAAATATACGTTTGGGATTCAGTGATGCATCTCCGATGAGAAGGAGAATCATATCCAATGTGGTATTCAAGTTCTGACATGTTTCCAATAAGAGCGAAGAAAGATGCAATAGCATGAAGAATAATTCATCCACAAGGAGGAAATTCGATGCAGGGATCTCTGAAACCTCCAAACTACTTATTGGATGAGTGGCATATTCCGATCCTATTGGTTCTAGTCTATTTTGTCTTGTTTTGGTTGTTGCATCTCTTGAGTAATGAGATTCGAATATTTCCTTTTTGTTGTCTAGTTTCTTATGTCTCGTTAATGATTCATTTTAATATATCTTCTCGAAAAGTAGACATGATTTTTTAAGTTACACTTTTTTTAAAAAATTGTTTAAGTTATTACCAATATGAGGTCAGTTTTACAAAGCGTTCCGAGTGACACTTGTGACGGTTCTATCCGCGAATTTATTAACACCTTATGGACTCTTCTGGGGGAAAATAAATTAATTCAACCAACCTTCGCCATCCAAGAAAGTGTGATTATGTAAATGAAGTATATTATATAAATTCTGTTTTCGCGAGTTTGTGGGTTGGAGTTGGTAAGTAGGAGTTAACATAGATTCGCGAGTTAGTGGTTAGTTGAAGATTGAAAGAGAGTGGAATTAGTAAGAGGTCTTGGAGTTGTCCAGGAAAAAAATTACAGAGCGCAGATCCAACGACGTTGATCAATTTCGATAAAGATCACATGCAAGTTTCCAGTGTAGAATCCGATGTATAAAAAGCACAGGTATTGTGATCTTGATCAATTAGAAATTAGCTTATTAGTGTGCGACGTAGCTATATTTGAGCGTATTTAAGCTGTCTTAGATTCAGTTGAGGGTCCGCAGTAGTATCCCTGTGTTATAGAATCTCACCTCCGCGCTCTACTATTTAATCACCTACTTTTATTAGATTGATAGTGTCTGATTGATATTTGGAAACAATAAATTAATTAGATTGAAATCAAGTCTGTGGATCATTCAGTTTCTCCCACACACCTAGCCGGGTTTACAGGTAAACAAGGGGGTTCAGATGTAGGCAGGGACCAACCACTATCACACCACTGATACAGTAATACCGTAAATATACATTCGGATTTATTTTTAAAATAAGATATGTATAGTGCACACACCTTTAATGCACCCAAATTAGGAAAATTAGAAACGAAATATTAGAATGGCCTCGAATACTTTAAATAAGGCTTACGTTTGAATTCGAACAGATTTCTTAAAGGCTCATTCACACCAAGGCAGTAAGTAGGTAAAAAGAGATGAAGATGTAGACCAGGGTCATCAAACTCGCCGGCCGCATTCTTCTCGACCAGTATATTGGCACACAATAATATGTGATAAAATATCAAAATTCCTCCCGAAATAGGGAAAAAAGTAGCAGACAAGAGATGTCAAGGGTCATAAAGTAAACATTAAATTTTATCGTTCTTTTATTTATGTTTATTAAAATTGTGACGGATCTATACGCGGCTCTACTAACCCTTGGGGATTCTTCTGGGGAAACACTATCATCAACCAACCTTCACCGAGTGAGGAAAGCATGATTATGCAAATTAAATAAATTATATAAATTCTGTATTCGCCCTTTTGAGAGTAATGAAATTAAATCCCTATTAACTACATTTATTTATTTGCTTACACACGGTTTATTTAACACTTCTGTTATCAGATGCAGACAGCCTCTCTTTAAATTCCTAGAATCTGTGAACGTCTACATGAATGTCATCATTATTCATCAAATGCTAAATTTTCATTAGTTTCTCACATAGAAAATATATGTATGTGCACTAGATGAGAATCTCAGTAAAGCTTTAGATACTAAAGATTGAGTTTAATTAATTGCTATAAATATAAATCAGTCAGAGTTTGCTTTTTTAAATGAGGGTAAACCAGTTATACTGCTAGCAACTTTCCCTCTTCTATTTATAATACAGATTGAAATCCTGTGGAATATAATTGATAGTTTCTGAATCTATTATTAATTATAAGGTTACGTACCTAAGAAATACATTCGAAAATGCTTTGATCATTGTTCTAATCAACAATAAACATCAATCTAATCAACAATAAACCAGTTATTGCCAGTTCCAGTATTTAAATACGTTAAAGATTGAAAAAGAAAAATCTATTTGTAAAAGATTGATGATAATAAAAAAATTCTAAAAAATGATAAAATAATATTAAGTAAAACTAAAATTATATATCAATAACATTATGAATATGTATATTTACTGTTTTTTACACAATAGTAACTCTTGCTATAAAAATAGTAATAATAAAGCTCTTCAAGTAATTTGCAAGTAGTATTTATACGCGTTATAGTATCGCCATCTATTAACTGATAAATCTGGTTTTTAAATGAAGAGAATTTTCATTAATTTTGAATACACATAGCACAAATCCATAAGGGTACATGTTTGAAAATGTGTCGATCCAATACAGCCCCACCGAGTGCATCAGGATTCTGCCTTCAAAGGAAGTGAATAGTAATCTAAAAGTAGGAGAAGGGTTTATTCCTATTCTATACTTATTTCAAATATCTACGCTGTAATTTTATACGGATTTACAAATATTTTCATCCATATAAACAGCTCACACTTTCATTATCCCGCTTTGGCGAGTGATTTTGGGGTTTATTGGCGCAAGAGCCGATTTCGGCTATACTGCGCCAAACATTTGTTTTAGTATCTGTGGTCTAGACGGGAAGAGAGAAAGAAAGAATGAATTGAATGACAAGAAAGAGGGTCGAAAATAGAGAAGGATCACTAGGGTATCCCGCTTTGGCAGTCAGGAGTACAAAATATTTATACCAAATATAAGAACCTGTCTTTCGCTATCATACTGAAACAAATACGAATATTTTTTCTGATGATTCCATGTGCTCTCAAATAGTCTTTGAGATTTACAGTATAAATTATTTCCAAAGTGGTTAGAAGGAAGTTTCCAGTCCCATATATGGCTATGGGATAATCGTATAGGTAAATTCTGATCCCAGCAAAGGGCAATTACATCTGACGTACAAAAAGAGTGGATCAGTGGATCTCACCCTCTTTGGAGCATCCGTGTCCATCTGAGAACAGCCAGCATTGAAGGTTTTTCAAGGACCATTGTGTCAAGGATTAGGATAGCTTACACAAACCTGGTAAAAGTGTCCTCTGCTAGGTAAAATTGTTGTTGACTCACTAGGATGCACGAATGTTGAGGAGAATATTTTGCCCAAAACGCAACGTATTAATACCACGATATAAACACTCCACAAACATATCCCCAAATTCACCAAAATTATTGAGCTGCACGTTGTGATTATTCATGGCGCTGCTATATTGCAAAGCTGTTAGTGTTGCAGCGAAATGTTATGAAGCGATTGTAGTAGTGCCGAAACCACCAGAACTATAGACTACAGGAGAGGAAAAATGGCATCTAACCTGATAAGAATATTATTTACATCAGTGCTTCTCAAACTTTCAATATTCGTGACCAACATTCAATCATAATTTTCATCGCGCCCCTTTCATATAACAAAAATGCATTGCATTCAATAATACTGTACTTTGACGCTAAAGGTACAATACGACTTCAATCGCTTAAAACTACACGGTACCCTTTATCAAAAAAATTTTCTGGGGACAGTAATATTAAAAGAATTTATGTATTGTTTTCAGACTATATTATTAAACCGATTCTGAAAATAAAAAGTCATTTTAACAAACCATTATTTTAAAATTTAAAAAAATTTAAAATATTTGAAGTTTATTTAAACTCTTATAAAATACACAATTTTTGAAATTTTAAAATTATTTTGCATGATTTATATTTCTTACATTATTGCAAACAAAAGTTAGTATGGATTTCAAAATCTAGTTCCTTGTTGATTTTTAATAATTTTTTTTCTAGCTAAACCTGGAAAAAACACGAAAATTTTTTAAAATATTAACTTTAACATTTAAAAAAAAATAACTAAGATCTCAGACCTAAACCCATACTAACTTTTATGTAACACATATATCTAAGTATCTATAAAAAATTTCAAGACTCTATCTTGAACAGAAAAAAAGCCTTAGGGATTAGAAAACACTTACATCTTCAAAAATAAAAGTCTGAGAAAAATGCATTTAAAGTTTGTAAAGGCATAAAACAAAAACAAATAATACTTGCAAAGCTCTAAATTTTTAATATATTATTTTACTACTCATATAATATATAAAACACTACTTTAATTAAATATGATTGAAAATATTTTTACTTATTCAAAATATGTTTTTGCAAAATATCGAAATAGCATTTGTTACGATGACAGATTTTTCAGTATAAAGTTAACATAATAATTTCACAAAAGTTTTAAAACACAATACACTTATAAAAAATAATAATGTTAGAAATTAAAGCTTAAAAAGTTAAATCCACCAGATTTGTACATAACACCTAATTTTTTCTCAATTTTAAGTCGACGCAATTTAGCAAGTTTTAATTTTTGCTGCGCGACTTTAAAATTTGCAGATTTTATTTTATTCCTGAAATAGGTTCTCCTATAATCAGTAAAGTTGGCTAAATGTTCTGATGATAAACTTGTTGCAAGGCAATTAGATCCTGAAATGTTTTAAGAGCTTTTAATGTTCCAACAGTAAATTCAGATATTGCACTCGACACGGCAATCAACACACATCTCCTAGAAGCTGTATTTTCTTTGAACATTTGTTCCATATCATCGAATGCAATGCTTCATTGGAATTTTGTGTTAAACCTCTAACACACCTGCTTAATAATTCCGTTGAAGCCAATCTTTGATAAATTGGCAAAATTTTGGGCAAATATTCTTCATTGATTGGTGTTTTTACCCAATCTTTATGCAAACCTGGTTTCTTCCCACGTGCTAATGATGACTGGTAAAAACACAAAGAGTCGATACCAGAAGGACACTTTTATGTTGTGGCTTCTGGTCTGTAGATATGCAATGAAATAGGGTAGCATAAATTGCAGTTTTCATTGCCTCTACACCACCTATATTTTTGCGTATAGCATTAGTGTAGTATCTAGTAAGCTTTTTTATTGTCTCTTCTTTCAAACTGCCGTGTTTCTTCCCTCCCAGAGTTACACTTTTCACTCGCCAATCTTTTACTGCCTGCCTCAAAGCTGTTCCCAATCTTTTGCTCACATGGTTGATGCATTCTTCTTTTTTAATTTGTATTTCACTTCCATAAATTTTCTTTCTTTTAATTCTAAGAAATCCTTAGAATCCCCATCAGAGAGCAAGGTTGTGTACCGGAAGCCAATGCTCTCAGATCTTTCCCATAATTTCACAGCTGCATTTACTTCCATTGCACCAGATGATCCGACATGTGTTGCACTACAAGCATCCTGATGTCCTTTATACCAAATACGAAATTCAACACTGTCTTCTCCAAGCGGAAATTTAGTCTGTTCACATTCTCCACACCGCTTTGACATCACTTCGTAGTCGATCACAAAGCCAGTCAGCAAGTCGATAACACATCCTATCCGATGTTTGACGTATGCCTTCTTGTCAACCAGCTTTCATCATATGACACTCCAATATCGACGATATCTTTATCATTCCTTGAGCCATACGCCTCTCTGACATCTTTACGAATATCTAGCAACAGCTGATTGGAAGCAACGAGATGTCCATTCAGAACTTTTGCTTTATAGGAATTAAAAGTTTTACTAGACATTATATTTAAATTCATATACATGCAGAATTTTTCCAACGCCGAGTACCCAAGTCCCAAACTTAACATACCTTGCACTATTCTCATATTTACATCAAATGGAGCATTAAAAAATTGATGCTTGCTAACATTTGTTATTTGATGTAATTTAGTATCAACCAACTGTTTTGAATAATATGTTTCACTTTGGGTTTGGTCACAATTAATACATACAGCATTCATTTTGAATGCCAGTCCATTTCTGTGACCAAAGCAAAGTTTCAAGGATGCACTATGACAAATACTGCATAAATGATTTGTAAACAAATTACTTAAACATTCAGTATCCACTCACTATAATGTAATTTGGAACATCACTGAAATATTTTCTTTTATCTGTAGTATTCTTTCTTGTATTCAAAATACTTGTTTTCTGAAGTCTTGTAGTTATATCAGGTAAAGGATGGTCATTAACATTGTCACTTTCAACAGTACTCCATCTTTTAGAAATATTGCTTCTCTTCGCAAGCTGCGAAAGTTTTTTCCGTGGCATTTTCTCAACAGAAAAAACTTAACTTGAACAAAGTAAACAAGCTTTTAAGCTATATAAATTATATGAGAATAAATATTGGTCTTGAGAAAGACCTTTTTTTTTTAATCAATTTTAGCTAAGTAACTATAAGCACACCAAAAACTCAAAATGTAAACAAACAGAAGTGATTTCAGTAGTGAAAGTTGAAGTTAATAATCACTTCTCAGCAAATATCTATTTTATTAAAAATATTAGTAATTAATTAAATTTAAGAATGGAAAAATGCTTTAAAATGAAACCAAAACTAACCACGCCCCCTCACCTGTCAAATATCGGGTCTGATAGCACTCAGAAAACTTCAAATATCTTAAAAACTAATTGGTTAGCAGATCTGAAATTTGGGGCCAAGATTCCCAATCGTAATGGGCTGCAGGAAAAGGCAAAAAATATTTTTTCGATAAAATTGTCATTTTTACGGTAATGTGTAGCCTTAAGTGCCACCGGCGTATACAAACGTCTCGCTCAGCCAAAGCATTCATTTTCTGGACGTATATATACGTCTTTCTGAAGTACGATCTTTTCTGAGCCCTGCTATCCAAAAAAGTATTCCGAAGGCTTTGGAATGCAATAAAAGGAGCTTTACTGTGTTTGCGAAGGATTTACTTATTTCATAGGATCTGCTTATTTATTGCCCTCTATACATTACACACGAACGACTACGTGGAAAACGGTGGCATTGAAGAGCGAATTGCGTAACTTTTAACAGGCAGTCAAGGGATTAATTATAAACCTTACAAATTATCAAGATAAGGGGTCATACAAATCTATAATTATCACACTTGTATCCTGGTAATTATTACAGTTGTTCTTAAATTAGCAGTGTTAAATTAATTATAAAATAAATTATGCTGTACTGATACATTTATAAGTGTATTATATTAGTGTAAATGTTAATTTCATTTTTTTATTATGTCAGAATGTATTTTGTTCGTTTACTTACAGTAAACTAATATTTTTAAAAAAATAATCTTTTATTTTCGTCCTCAATATGCTCGCCCCCCCCCCCTCGTAGAATTATCACGCCCCCCTAGGGAGGCACGCCCCACAGTTTGAGAAACGCTGATTTACATTATTGTAGGTCTTAGAACCTTTGTTCGTCTTGAGAATACCAGCAGAAGTATTTAATTTTGACTAGTTCAGGGGTGGTTAAGTCGTGACCCGCCTTCAATAATTTTTCAGCCTGAGACAGTGCTTTTCAAACTTTCAATATTTGTGACCCCATATTCAATCCTTATTTTCCATTTCAATCTCATTCAATAACAATGTATTGAATTCAAAATTAATACACTTTGAAGCTAAAGCTACACAATATGACTTTAACCTCTAACACCTCAGGGGTGTTAATTTTGTCTCGAGGGGGGAAAATGTAAACAATTTTCTCAAACAGGTATACTTCTTTTAAATTTAAATTAAATAATTCAAATCTTTTGCATGTTATTTACAAAGGATTACAGTTTCAAATAGTACAAAATGTTTGAAAAAAAATCATAATTTTAAAAGTTATAAGTATATGCAAACAAAGAATAATTTCGTAATAAATTTTAAGTAATTTTTGCGTCACGCACGCTATTTTCTAAAATAGTAGCCTCTGATGCATAAAACTTTATAGAATTATAAAATGTATCATACACTTTAAGTCCTAGTAAATTAAGGATAATATATCCTTTGTTTTTCAAAAATACTTGAAAATTATTGAAATTTTTTAAAAAAATTTGAAAATATATAATTTTTTATTTTTAAAAAAATATAATTTATTATTCTATTTATTTAAAATTGATACGGTGTAAAAAGGATACATTTCACTTTATAAATCAACTTACTGCTAGTAATTAAAGTTAATACTTTTGAAATTTTCATGCACGCCGTAAAACTTAATTAATAGTTCTTATAAAAATATTTCTTCTCTTCATATGCTTATAATTTTTTAAATTATGATTATATTTTAAGCATTTTACACTTTTCTGAAGCCCCATTCCTTTATAAATAATGTGTGAAAGATTCGAATTTTTTAATTTTAATTTCAAAGAGTTATATGTATTTTAGTATTGTTTATATTTTCAGCTCTCCAGAAAAAGTTAACACCCCTGAGACCCCAGTGCCAGCGGCGTATATAAACGTCTCACGCTCAGCCAGTGCTTTCATTTCCCAGGACGTATATATACGTCTTTCTGAAGTATGATCTTTTCCGTGCACTGCTATCCACATAAAGCTATTCCTAAGGCTTTGGAGTACAACAAAAGGACCTTGACAGGGATTGCGACAGATTTACTTATTTCAGAGTATTTGCTTATTTATTCATTTTCTACACATGCACTCGCCTACATGTTAAAAAACGGTGTGATTGGGGAAAGAATCGCATAAATTTTACTTCAAATTTAAGGGATTAGTTAAAAACCGTACAAGTTATCAAAATAAGTGTTTTGTATATGACAAGACGTTGGAGTAACTGGTAATTATTAAGCTTGTTCTTATATAACTTAGTATTCTTAACTTTCTTAAAAATTAACTCAGTGCTTCTCAAAGTTTCAACATTCACGACCCAATATTCCATCATAATTTTCTTCGCGCCCCCCTCATACAATAATAATATTTTAAATTCAATAATACTAAACTTTGACGCAAAAAATACGACACAACTTTAATCTGTTAAGTTCCACCGGCTTATATAAACGTCTCACTCAGGCAAAGCATTAATTTCCCCGGACGTATATATACGTCTTTCCGAAGAAAGATCTTTTCTGTGCACTGCTACCCATAAACTTATTCCGAGGGCTTTGGAATGCAATAAAAGTTCCTTGACAATATATGTTTTTGAAGGATTTACTTATATTGCAGATTATTTACTTCTTTATTCCTCCCCCTCCCCCAATACATCACAAGCATGCACCTACGTGGAAAACGGTTGGCATTGGAAAGCGAATCGAGTAACTTTTAATCGGCAGTTAAGGGGTTATTAATAAACCTTACAAATTAACAAGATAAGTGTTAATTTTCTCATATAATTTTATGGTCACTGGTAATTGTTGAACTTGTTCTTAACTTAGTATTGTTAAATTAAGTATAAGATACATTGAGCTGCACTGATGCATTTATAAGTGTAATATATCACTTTAAGGCTCCCGTTGACACACCACCATGAAAACCCGAGCGTAATGTTAATCCTATGGAGTTTCTTATAATTCAATTTACGTATAAGGTATTGCTTTTAATTGTATGAAACAAAATGCATCCTGATGATAAAAAAATAATAATATTTCTCTTGATTTCGATTCTTTAAAAAAAATTTCTAAATATTTTTTAATATTTATTAAAAGTTTGAAAATTTACATTTACTGCGTTAAAACGATCATAAAAATATTTTCAATTATCGGATAAAAAAGTAAAAACGCGGAAATCCTTTATTTTTTATGCCCTTTCAAACGCATATACTTTAAAATTTTTAAACTAATTTATTTGCGAGTAATTAAATAAGTCAGCGTTGCATATTTGGAATAAGGGGAAAGTAAACTTGTAACTCCGTCTTCTTGAGGAAGGATACATGAAATTTTCCCTGCGTTCCCTTGGTGAAAGGTGGTAATTTATGACTCTTATGGTGGATTGTGTAACAGAGATGTCCCCCCCCCCCCGAAAAAAAATGGGTCTTGTTTTCTAAGAATCTATAGCGCATTCAAGATACTATTTACAATTACATCACTCTTAGGAAAGTTTGAGTCTGAGCTTGAAAATAACTACAAATACGTTTTGTACAAAAAGCTATCCTCTGATTTTTATTCCACCTTGATTAAAATTACTTATATATACTAAATAAGTTATATTTTATTAATAATTAAAATGAACAACTAATATTTATTAAATGCACTTGAATCGTCAGGATAAAGTGAATCAGTTTTCTCATTCTTTTCTTACATATCTCCAAAATCGAAATTCATGTGTTTTTTTCCGAGTTTAAGTTATTTGAATATCAGCTGTTTTAAAACTTATTTTGCACAGTTTATTTCAGTTATTAAATAAAATGGATCATCGTCGCAGCTTCAAAAAAAGATTATTTCTTTCGGCTAAACGAAAAAAGAATATGGGACAGAATTTCAGGAATTGGAAAGAAAAGTGTGGTATTTCTTTTTTCTAAATTCTTGTTCCGCTGTTCATTTCAAATATTGTGAAAGTTTCCACATACTAAATGGATTCAAATATTCCGAAGATGAAATACCATTGATCTATATGACGTTGATTTAAAATAAATCAGAAAGTTTTCCATAATTTTAAGAATATTTTTAGTAACATTAATAGTTTCTTCTTAAAACATATAAATTTTAATCAATTTATTTACTATTGCTACTGATCTTTTTATTCCATTTTTATTTCCTTCACTGAAAATTCAACTTACAAATAACAGTGCAGAAATTTTTTTAAAATTACTGTCTGGAAAGCAGTATCTACATTTTGTATTTTCATTTATACATGTGTTTCATATATTATTCAAGATAACTCATCAATGCTTTTTTTTTTTCAAAATGAATTCTAAGCGAATGTGCTATGAAGAATGCACCCCTGCAAGTACAAATACAGGCAAATGGTTCCACAATTTTAAAGTTCAAACACAGCACCACTCAAGGCATCGGATCATGGCTAGCATGTCATGAGTTCGAGCCCAGTACCACTGAAGACCCGCCGTGTAGGGGAGCGATGCACGTTAAATCTGTAGAGAGCTCAAACGTCCTTCCTTTGATGTGGTGTGGTAGTTAGGAGATGAGGTGCTATCTCTGGTGTCATCCTCGTCACTTGACCATGGTTCAAAATTACGAGGTCCGTTACCAAAAGCTCTTGTGTAGCTGAACAGTGTGACGTTAATATTCACTCACTCACTCCACAATTTGAATGTTTGACCTCTGAGGAATTAGAGATTTTCCCCAAAAATCCCGGGAAATTCTGATTGGAATGGGGTTGCACGAAAACATTTTCTAGTTCTAGGGGTTCCACAAAAACACTTTCAAGTTCAAAGGGTTCCTTGAGTTGAAAAAGTTTGAAGACCACTGTTCTAGAGCACAGATTCCCAAACTTTTTTGTCTCATAGACCCCTTACAATGTTTTTTAGTTTTGTGTAGCCTAATATTAAATTTTTGCAAATTTATCAACTTAGATGTTTTTTGTCAGCTGCTTTAGCACTACTTTTTTAAAAGTTTTATATTCCTAACTGGAGTTAGTGTGTTTAAAACTTAAAAGAAACATATGTGAATTAGTTAATTAAACTTTAATTTAATATATAAAATAATTGATACATAAAATAACTGAGCAACAAACAAATGTTTTTAATGGGTGGGATGAATCTGGTGCTTCACAATAACACATTTTTAACATTTGGCATCAATCTTTTCAGGTATAACCCTCATTCTCCTCGGTTAGTGGGATCCATTCTTTCTTTTTTTTCTGTTTTTATTTTGGAGATTGGCAACCTTGCTGAAACTCCTCCTCTCTTGGAAAAGCAATTAAAAACTTTCTTAAGATGTTCCATAATTCGAAAAAATAACAGGTATATCTTTTTAAAGCCAAAATTGCTGACATTCGTTTTTTAAACTTTACTTTAAGAACTTCATTAGGGTTATTAAAATAAGTTCCTTTTGAAATCAGACATTTTCTTTTTCTTTTAATGTGACAATATTAATTCATTACTTGCTGTGATATTACCATGGTCAAAACATTCTCAAACTTAGTTTAAAAACCTGAGTAAAAGGCATTTAAATGTTGAACATCGGTTAAAACGTCATTTTTTTGGCAGATTGTGACAAATTGAGAAACTGTTAAAATTCACGACGCCCAGTTTTATACTCCTTCAGCTTGATTCTGGCTAGAAACGCTGAAATGATGGACCTTTTTTTTAATAAAATGCATGCTGTCGCCTTGTAATTGCAAATTAACCCCAGTAAATTTAGTAAATAAAGCTGTTAAACAGGTAAATATGGTTTACACTTTATTAAATTTTCTATTAAAATTAAAGTCACAATCTGGTTTAGGCTATCGTAGACCCCCATTTACACCTCATGGACCCCCAAATTATTTTTTCACTGCCGTGGACCCCTTTCAAGTCGCCATAGACCCCTGGGGGTCCATATAGACCACTTTGGGAATCACTGCTCTAGAGCCATATATGTTATTTGCGACAGACTTCGTAATTCTAAGCCAAGAGTGGCCAACCCGCGGCCTTGAATAATTTTGCGGCCCTCGAGATTCATTACAAAATACGATTATTTTGTACAATATTTTGTTTTTAATGTAGTGTTTTGTAACAAATATACTTCATAACTGTTTCTATTTTATTACGTTTCTTTTGTTTTAATACATTCTTAGAAGTGTGTGCGGTATTGCAGCGCAGCATCACACTCGATTCCTGTAACTCCATCGCGCTGCCTAATGCTAGAATTAGACATATTTGATCCTTGCATTATTATTATAAATTATCTATGCTTGTATAGATGAAAAATAATGAAATCAATAATAATTCATTCCGTTTTAAATTTTCATTCCAATAAATGTTTGTGATGGGTCTAAATATAATATAAAGATATATAATTTTGTTTGCAGCCCGCAGGATTATAATGTTTTTCCGAAGTGGCCTGCAAGGTCATTTGAGTTGGACATCCCTTTTCTAAGCCAGGATCGGATAGCGAGAATGACATTTGAGTTTACAGTTTCTTTGTATTCTTCATGGCCTTTTTTGAACTTGGGAATCTCGCGTCTTTAGTCATTATGGTATATAATCCTTAACGGTTTTAAATGCTGATTTAAATTCTTTTTATTGTTTTTTATAAAATATATTGCTGGTTTCTGTTTGTGATATTAAAAATATAACATTAGTGTGATAAATAAGAAAAATATTTAGTATGATTGGTGAAAAAAGTTAATTGAAATTAAAATCTGGAATACAATAGCTTTAAAACGATTTTGTGATTTGCCGAGAAGGGTAAATCCAGAGCAGAATGCTTGCGAGATTTTCGACAAAAGAAACAAGAGAAAAAAAATTAAAAACTGGAAGAGTACAGCCGAAAAGAATTGCACAAAATTCAACACATCGCAGTAGGGATTTTTTTTTGTTTTTGTTTTTGCAACGAAAACAAATTTCTTAGAAACATCAACGGCCAACCAATTACTGCTTTACCAAATCTGTTTGTCAGTCAGGTAACCTTACGATTGTCCGCTCATAGCTTTTTTGAATGATGAACTCAAGCTCGAAATGAACACAAACCGAAATATATCGACAACTAACAGTGGTACTGTTATTGACGTTGTTTTTTAAAGGTTATTAAATACTTTGAAATCTCAAGTATATATGTGTCATATTTTAGTCATCATAAGTCTATTTATGTGTGTGTCTTCCCCAAATTGAACAAGAATATTTATTTTTGATAAAAAAATTACGTGACTCTTTGTGTTCATTAAATAAAATTTTCATTAAAGATAAAATTATTCGATAGAAAATTATTTCCAATGATACCCCATTCATTTTTTTCAGGATTTATGTTACTATTGCGTATTTACCAGGATAACATGTCAGATGTTACACATCATATGCGACTTCTGTAAGACTCGTTCCTTTTTTTTGTAACTGAATTCATATTAGAAATTCCAACACTAAAACTGTTCTTCCAAAAAATTGTGTGCTTCCCAAAACCAATACTCAATATACTTTATCAGTGGTGTAGCTAGGTATCCAAATGTCTTGGTGCAAAAAAAAAGAGAGAATATTGGTGGAGTTTTATTAATTAAAAATATATTAGAGTATTTTATATACATATATATATATATATATAGATACAAAGCTGATTCACATCAGCTCTGTGTCAAGCTCTGCAGAACATAGGAAAGCAAAGCTACAAATTACTAACATGTATGCATATGAGTTTCCTTGTGAATTCGGTGATTACCCAGGTTCTATTTGACACGTGATAGACAGGAAATGATAAAAATAATATGCACAAACAAGAAAATATAATACAAAATTATTATAATTATTTAAAATAAAACACAAGAAAAAATAGGTCAAAATTACATCAGTCTGTTGCAGATACCAGATTGCGAAACATTGAAACAGGAAAATAGCTTGTTATTAATCATATTGTTATAAAAAATAAAATGACCAAGAGAAATAGCTTCCTGTGTAGTTTTTTTAGATGTATGTAAGATATTTCATGGAATTTGATGCTTATTTTCAAGTAAAGATTAGAAAAATGAAAAAATTTAAAAATAATATAAACTTTTTAATAAGTAAAATTCGCAACACTATACACACAAACAAAGGAAAGAATTTAGGGGAATTCCTTACAGGTTTAAAATTACTTTCAACGAAGTTACCATGATTACAGCTATGTAACAATCTTTTATATTTATACCTCAATTATGGGAGAAATTATCGCAAGTTCGCCTTGCTTGGTGGTCAAGGCGTGAGGGTCCCCTGAGCTGAAGGGGTGCATGACACCACCTTGGTAGTTACGCCACTATACTTTATTAAATTTATATAAGATTTTTTTTGTTACATGTCTTAAAACGTTTTTAAATAAAATTATTGAACTGAATCAGAAATAAATAACTGACCTGAAATATTTCAGGAAAGAAAATAATTTAAATCACATTACACTATTCATTCCATTATTCTTATAAATTTCTCTTGTCATTAAACTGTTTAAAAAAGGATTTTGATGCAATTTAATATTGAAGAATATCACAGAAAATTGTTTTGAATGTACAGAAATATATATATATATATATATATATATATATATATATATATATATATATATATATAAAGGTTTCTGCCTTAACTAAAACTTATATTTTTATAAAATTCAAATGAAAAACTGATGTTCCTCAAAACAGAAACGAAACAGCGTAAAAAAAGCAGTTTCTTTGTATAGCTAAAATGTCGGGCACAGTTTTCAATTACATGAAAACTGCCATGGGGTGGGCAGTAAAAGAGGGGTCAGTTGTCATATAAATAGTCTTCAGTTGGTTGTAAACTGGATCCACCAAGAACAAAAATAAAAGGCGAAAGAGAGGGGGGACGGTTTCCTGTCTCGAGTTCCCATTGTACTTAGAATTCCTCTCTCAACTGTTGTAGAAGAGGCTTGTATGATTCTGTGACGTCATTTTCTTTCAACCTGACAGCTGTCAGAACATAATCATCAGAAAATGGGATAAAGTAAATGCAAATTTGGAAAAATAATAGCATGAAAAAATGTTTATTTCAAAGTCAAGAAAATATCGAAAATTAAGAAAAAAAGGCATATGATTTATCTTTTATGAAGGAACTATTTACCTCCGATCATTAAGACCAGTACTCATAAGCACTTGGCCTTTCCTTTAGAAACGCTAATTCCCTCCCTCCCAAGAGAGGGCGCTTTCATCGTTTTAGAGTTGGAATTTCTGTCTATGGGACCCTTAAATGTGTATTTTATTTCTTATTTTGAGGATGTGTATTTTGCTTGTTTACTTTCAGTAAATTAATATTTTTTAAAAATAATATTTTGTTTTCTACTTTTTAATACTCTCGAGCCCTGCTCATAGAGCTGTCACGCCCCGCAAGGGGGACGTGCCCCACAGTTTGAGAAACGCTGAATTAACTATAAAATTCATTGCGCAAAACTGATATATTTATAAGTGTATTATATAAGTGTAAATGTATATTTTATTTTTTATTATGTCAGAATATATCTTATTTGTTTATTTTGAGTAAATTAATAATTTTTTAAATAATCTTTTGTTTTGGAATTCCCAATATACTCGCGCCCTCCTCGTAGGGTTAACACGCCCCCCTTAGGGGGCACGCTACACAGTTTGAGAAACGCTGGCCTGAAAGATTCTTTACAACTTTACGAAAACTGCAATATTTTTAGTTTTAGTGTAGTGTTTTGTAACACAGTGCTTCTCAAGCTTTTACTAATTGGGACCCAATATTCAATCATAATTTTCATCGCAATAATATACCATACAATAATAATGTATTGAATTCAATAATACTATATATTGACGCTAAAGTTACAATACGACTTTAACCCCTTAAGAGTCACCGATTTATATAAACATTTCGCTAAACCAAAGCGATTATTGCCCTGAATGTATATATACGTCGTTCCAAAGTATGATATTTTCTGTGCACTGCTATTCATAAAATCATTCCGAAAGGCTTTGAAATGCAATAAAAGGACCTTGACAATATATATGTTCAGAGGATTTGCTTATTTATTCCTTTTCTCCCCCCCCCCTCCCCATACATCACATACACGCACCCACGTGGAAAACTGTGGCCTTGGTGAGGAATCACGCAACTTTAAATAAGGGCAGTTAATGGATTAAAATGGCAAGCCGTGAAAATTATCCAGATAAATATTAATTTTTGGTTATAATTTTATATATAACAAGCCCATGAAGTCACTAGTAATTATTAAACTTATTCTTAACTTAGGGTTGTTAAACTAATTATAAAACAGATTGTACATTACTGATACATTTTTAAATTTATTATATCAATGTATTTTATTTTTTTATTATGTAAGAATGCATTTTGTTTGTTTTCCTTCCATAAATTAAAAGTTTTTTTAAATAATATTTTGTTTTCGACGTTTCAATATGCTCGCGCCCCCCTTGAAGAATTATCACACCCCCTAGGGGGGCGAGCCCTACAGTTTGAGAAACACTGTTGTAACAAATAAGTCACATAACTATTTCTTTTTTATCACGTTGCTTTTGCTTTTATATATACTTAGAAGTAGGCAGTATTGCATTTCAGTGTTTCAAAAAATTATCTATTTGAGGGATCTGACACAAAAAGCTGCGAGCGTTTTTGTCAAAAATGAAATTTATGTAACATAAATTGCGTTCAAACTTAACGGACGAAAACCTGCAACATCCATTACGATGTGCAAACACACGCATTGAGATCGACTTGGAAAAAATATGTGAAAGATTTAAGAAGCAAATATCTCACTAGTTAACCAAATTAAAAATTATTGGTCATAGCATTATCACTATTATATTATTTATGTGAAATAATATATAATATGATATATACAGGGTGGCCATAATTAAACTGCAAGTGTCCAAGAGGTCCTGGAGAGAAAACCACAGGGAATATTTCAGTGAAATTTAGTATCTACATTTTTCAGAACATGCGCAAGTCAAATATGCAAAGAAAAAAAATCGTCCTTTTCACCCGATAATAGGTGCTGTGCCGTGTTTCAATGCTTATCAACGGCATATATACGAATTTTAAGCCCATCACACTGCATAAAAACAAGACCACATTGAGTAAAGGTCAATCATGACTGAATAAGAAGTAACGCGTATTGTAAGTGGAGATATTCAATCAGATTGGAAGCAATTAATCAGTTACCCTGAAAGAATACCGGCGTATAAAACGATTAAGAAGAGGTCCAATGAGTGTGTGTCAAGGGATTGAAAAATATGATTTCTAAATTTGAATATTGGGTATTATTTCAAGCACAAGATGCGGCGTCCCGTAAAATCTGACGGGACCCCGGGTAGCAATTACGGTACTATTGCAGGTAGCAATTACGGTACTATTGCAGGTAGCAATTGCGCTGCTATTGCTACCCGTGTTCTCGTAGAAGCAACAGCGGCCCAGCAAATTGATGACGCTTTTGCCTCTTAGAATATCATTATGCTCTGTCTATCAGTTTTGGAAGTTGTATATGCCACCAGTGAGCTTTGAAATACGATACAGTGCCACCTATCGGGTGAAAATGGCGATTTTTTCTATGTATATTTGATTTGCGCATGTTCTGAAACGTGTTGATACCAAATGTCACGGGAATATTCCCAGTAGTTTTCTCTCCAGCACCCCTTGAACACTTGCAGTTTAATTATGGCCCCCCTGTGTACATGAAAAATAATGAAAACAATAATAATAATTGATTCTGTTTTAAATTCTCACAGCAATAAATGTTTGTTTAAGTCCAAATCTGATATAAAGATGCATATTTTTATGTGTGGACTGCGAGATTATAATGTTTTTCCGTAGTGGCCCACAAGGTCATTTGGGTAGGCCATTCCTGGTCTAGTTTCTTCCGCGTGGAACGAATTCTTGAGGTGGCATAGGGTAGAGGAGCTTTA
Source organism: Trichonephila clavata (assembly GCA_019973975.1). Taxonomy (NCBI): domain Eukaryota; kingdom Metazoa; phylum Arthropoda; class Arachnida; order Araneae; family Nephilidae; genus Trichonephila; species Trichonephila clavata. The sequence goes on along the minus strand of BMAO01032216.1, from coordinate 34,667 downwards.
TCGCTGTATTCTTACGGGTAATTTCTACCTTGTATTCCCATACTCGCTTTTCTGAAGTATGCCCCGTATTTTAAAATGGCAATGGCCCCTGTTCCAATCAGCTCCTTGGGTTCAAACATGGGTAAATGATCACGATAATGAAACGGAGGTTATCACAAGATGTCATCAGCTTCCTAATATCAATTTCTTTGAGCCTTTGGGGAGTTCTTAGATAATGAATTTGCTTTCCGTTTTCTCTTTCATGCGCACTACCTAAGTTCGAGACCAGTCGCACAAGGAATGAGTACAAATTCCCTTGAACTTTGCGCATGGTTTTTTATTCATCAAACTTGCGGCATCGGATGTGAGCTGTAATTATGCTTAATCCTTCCCATACTAATAAAGTGTTTGAATTCCTGGATAGGACTTCTTATTACTTATTAATATATAAATATCAATTCAAGTTTCATAACTTCCATTCATATAATTGCATTTTCTTTAAAAAATAGGTCATTTTAAAATAGTTTTATTCGTTTTCTGTTTCAGCCAAAGTTTCTGACACTGTGGGGTGCACCCCTAGGGGGTTGTGACAACTCTGCGGGGGGGGGGAGACGCAAACATATTGAAAAGTCGAAAACAAAAGATTAGTTAAAATATTTTTCATTTGACTGAAAGTAAACAAACAAAAAATATTCTGACAAAATAAAAATTAAATTCTTATTTACACTGATATAATACATTTATAAATGTATCAAGTACTGCACGATGTATTTTATAATTAATTTAAAAACACTAAGTTAAAAATAAGTTCTATAGTTACCAGTGACCCCACAGGATTGTCATAAATAAAATTATATACAAAAAATAGCACCGATCAATAATTTGTACTGTTTATAATTAATCCTTTAACCACTAATTAAAAGTTATGAAATTCGCTCCCCAATGCTACTGTGTATGTGCTGTATAGTGGGGAGGGAGAGAAAAAGAATGAATAAGCAAATCCTCTGAAAAAAGTAAATTCTTCGCAAACACTGTTTCAATGCCCTTTTATTGTATTCCAAAGCCTTCGGAATAATTTTATAGATAGCAGTGCACAAAAAAGATCGCACTTCGGACAGACTTAGATATACGTCCCGGGCAATAACGTTTTGGCAGAATGAGACGTTTATATACGCCGGTGGCACTTAAGAGGTTGAAGTCGTATCGTAGCTTTAACGACACTCTGTTGTATTATTGAATTCAATACATTTTGTTATTGTGTGGAGCGGGAGGGAGACGCTATGAAAATTATGATCGAATATTTTGTCGTAAATATTGAAAGTTTGAAAAATCATTGGCTTAAAAGCTGTTTCAGTTCTTTTTCGAGCCTAGTTTAAACTTAATGGCTATTTATAAGATTTCTTGGTAAGAGAAATGCTAGTTAAAATTCAAATTTCAAAATTAAAATTTAAAACATTATTTCTATCTTTTTCATGAATTTGAAATGGATTCCATTTGAATCTGTCTTTACATAGATAAAAACTACTTAATGTCACACACACACAATTACATTAACAGAAAAATAAATGCATCAGTTTTAAGTTGTTTTTTTAAAAAAAAACAAAATGTGGATTGATATATTTATTTGAAATAAATAATTGATGCTTACAATTCCAAGAAAAATTCATTATTTATTAATAACGAAATAACTCATTATGGAAGAGATTATCTTTAATTCCTTTCTCATTTCCTTTTTTTTCGTTTCCTTTTCCTTATTTAAATAGCAAATGATTAATAAAAATAAATGTTTCTTGATGGAATTAGATACTTAATTTCGTAAATTATAAAGCAACATATCTTTAATTATTGGGTTTCCTCCAAAAATATGAAAGAGAATAATATAAAACTCGGTAACAGTACGATTCTACACTTAAATAGTTTCCTTTATTTCTAATCACTTTCGAGCAATTATATTTTGCTAAACATGAAATAAAAAGGAATGTGTGTGGGGGCAACAAAAACAGTTGTCATTATCGGCAAGAAAAATAAATAGCGCTCATTAAAGATACATGAGAACTGTTTTAAAAAGAATTTAGTAAATGAGATTGTCTTGTTCATTATACATTTGTATAATAACTACAATGATTAAATAGCTAAATCTAAAGGTTGAAAAATAAATTGTTATAAGCATCCAATTTTATATCCAGGTCCAATTATACGAGTTTATGATTGTGTGAACTTTATTTAACTCTCAGACAAAGTATTATATTTCAGTGAAACGTAGCATTTTATTTATATATCTTTATTTTTGTAAAACCAACAGAATTCTCCATGAACAGTTACATACAAGTAGACACTTTTAGCAATTTTACATTAACTAGTACAGGGATGGCGAACCAGTGGCCCGTGTGCCGTTGATGGCACGCGGCACAATATTTTTGGCACGCCAGTGATCCAAATGGGTTGTATTTCATTTAAAAATTTACTATGAAGTCATACGAACAAACGAGTGATCGGTCGCGGGGAGCACACTCGTTTGTTATTGTCTTTCCTTTGTTACGTCGTAGACTATAATAGCTTATGATGTAAAGTTTGTCTACACATAGCATAGTCAATTTCATTGACCCAACTGTGCTTTAAAGTTTATCTGCGTTATAGTTACGGTTTTTAACTGTTATTTTCCATGGATGGTTCAGCGAAAGAATAAAAATGCAAAATAGTAAGTGTAACATAGAATTTCCAATTTGGTGGACCGAGAAACATAGCATTATTAGTAAAAGCTACAGAGCTGTGTGTGTTTTATGTTCTGGAACAGTGACATGCAGAACATCGTCTGCAAAATGGTGTTTTGAAACAATTCATTAACCCTTTTGTCAAAAAAAGTGAACCCCAGTAAAAATAATTAATTGCTAAGAAATCGCTTGGCAGATGACTCAAATTCAGCATGTATTCTACAAAAGGTAACATCTTACAATCCTAGTATAAGTTATTTGTCATCCAATCTGCAACAACAGAAGTCACACTAATGTTACTTTTATTTGAATTTCATGTACAGCTAAAACATACTTGTTATATATTAACATATACAGTGCAAAAAAATATTCTTTCGTACTAAAGAGAGTATTGTGTTGACCAGTATTTAGTTTTATTATTTTCCTAAAATTTTATTTGATGGCTCGTCTATACCTCATTAAACATTTCTTTAGAAGAAATGGCCCGTTGATCCATAAAAGTTCGCCACCCCTGAACTAGTATCAAAAAATCAATTTATATTAAGATTATTTATTGTATACTAGAAGAGAAAATGAAATCCCATTATGGAAAATGCAAAATAGTAAGTGAAACATAGAATTTCCAATTTGGTGGACCGAGAAACATAGCATTATTAGTAAAAGCTACAGAGCTGTGTGTGTTTTATGTTCTGGAACAGTGACATGCAGAACATCGTCTGTAAAATGGTGTTTTGAAACAATTCATTAACCTTTTTGTCAAAAAAAGTGAACCCCAGTAAAAATAATTAATTGCTAAGAAATCGCTTGGCAGATGACTCAAATTCAGCATGTATTAATGAATGAATTTTGAATGAATTAGTTAAGAGCTGGGAGTATTCACATTCTTATCGACTTACGCAACCATTAGAAGAGTAAAGTATTTTTGGGGAAACCTATCTCGACCTAAAAAGAACATATCTTATTACAATATTTAGAGTAAATTAACATCTTATAGCTATTTATGGAAAGATACTGTATTTGCAATTAAATTTTTTAATATAATATTAATGTAATTTACTCATTAATAGCTTTGATTTGTGCTCCAGATGTTTCAACTGCATAGAAAGAGTGAACCTATATTGCATTTTCAAATTTTTATTTTGATTCATGGAATGCCCGGTGAAATCCCAGGTTTCCGAGGAACACTTTTTAAAGACTAATGGCTTAGAGAAGCGGTTCTTAAATTCTCGATCACCTCGCCCTCCCTTTATGTATCAGTGGGACACCGCGGACACCCAGATTTGAAATATCTTGATCAAAATACAAATTCAACTAAAAAATTTTCACCAGTAGATCTGGTATATAATGACACATCTTTTAATTTTTCCACGAAGCCTTCCAGAATCTATAAAACAGGGAAATTGCAACATTACAGGAGAGACTCCAAATTACAGTTTAAGAACTGCTAGTTTAGAAGAATGGAACTTAGGCAGACCATTTATCAATGTGAAACGCGTTTACATCCTTTCTACCCTGTGACCCAGCTAAAGGTGTGGAAGGAACTAAAGGATCATGCGACATGATAATTTCCAATTATTTTATTTAACACTATGTACAACTCAAACACAAAAGGACTATAAGAATAAAATAACTCAAATCAGTAATAGAGCGAGAGAGAGAGAGAGAGACGAGATTCGCGTTTGGGAAGAATGTGTTCAATACTGCCCCTCTACCTTTAATATTGCTTTACACCATAGGTTCTCAACGTGGGCGATAACGCCCCCTTGGGGGCATTTGAGGCTTTCAGGGGGGGGCAGTAAAAGAGCCAAAGAAAACTAGGGGGCATTGAGATGGCACGTAGGGACTCGGGCAGATTAACCAAAAAAAGTCTAAAAAACACTCTGATTATGTACTAACAAAAGTAAACTTTAATGCTGTTTACCTTATGTTGTGATTGTATGTATTTAAAACATTTTTATATAAAATGTACGAAAATTCCCATATTTCAGGTATTTCGGGAAGTGGATAAAAACTTAAAGATTACATGACATTCACACCTACATACACACCTTGTCAGTTAGTAGTATGAAAAATGTTTCGTTCACTGCATTTCATTACGTATATTATCCAAGAAACATAATTAAATATGTTAACCAGGAATTAACGTGATTCTTTAAAGGCTGAAACTGTCAATTTATATTTATTTTGAAAGCAATAAACAAACCCCTGTCTGTCTTTATAACAGTTAAGTTAAAACTTTTTTATTACACTCTTTTAAATAAAAAAGAAATTCAGTAGCGTTTCAATTCCAACAAATATCCTACCTATAATATATAATATTACACATTTAAATATATTTGTGGCAATAGATATCTCAGATTCGCAAGTAAAAAGATTGTGGCTTTAGAAAAAAATGAAATTAAAAAATATACTTTTAATAATAGAATATTTTTTAAAACTTAACTTTTATTTTCACCATGTATTATGTACACTCTTTTTTTCTCTAGAATGGGAGGGGGCGGTGCCGAAATATTCATTGCAAAAAGGGACGGTATCGAAATATTTATACTAGAAAAGTAAATATTTACTTTTAATAGTAATATTTACTATTTACCAGTTCAAAAGAGTTTGGGAGCCTATGCTTTACACAGAGCTTACGTATTTAATGACCACACTATTAGTTTAATACTCTAGACATCAACTTAATTTAAGATCACAGTACCTGAACTCATGCAATCTTCTACTTAATTCAAGTTGACTAAAACAATGCTGGTTAGCTAATCGCTTCACTTTCTTGTTATCTAAACATCTGGCTTTTACCCTACTTTTTCTTTAAGTATACACTTCACTGCCACTTCGCTAAATGTGCATTATTCACTTCTCATCTACTCACAATTCACTAACTCTCAAATACGCGGAGAAGGAATATATATATATATTAAACTTAATTTGAATATCACGTTTTCTTCTTTTAGGAAAAGATTGGTTAAAATTACTGGCCCAAAAGAATTCTCAAGAGGATTATTGGAAGGACGCGTTTTGATCCGTCACAAATGTAACATATTAATGTCGATTTTACAAGGCCACAGGTTAAATTATACTCAAGAAGATATATATATATTTTCAATGGGGCTGCACATTGGTATTTTTAAACCTTTGCAGACCTAGTACATTCCCCAGAAGCTGGTACCACTTTTTAGCGCTGCACCATATAGGCGATACCAATTACAGCAAGCAATTTTGACGCTCAGTTTCCTCCATAGATGGAGGCACCTGAGCTCTGGACGATGCGAATTTAGTACTAGGATTTAATTTTGCCGAGAGTATCCAAGCCAAACAGACACTCTAAGGATCTTTTACATGCCGTATAATCATACGACATGGCCGCTGACGATTTTCTGCATCAAGAAAATCCATCGACTTGGGCCGGGGTCGAACCCGCAACCTTGGGTGTAGAAGGCCAGCTACAAACCTACCCCGCCACCCAGCCGGCTAAGAAGATATATTGCAAATGTGAAATAACAGTGCATTTATAATCGTTATTGTCATCAGGATTTTAAACGCAAACGCGCATTCCTTATATAAACAGTTTTTGTAAGTCATTTATATTTGCCATACCTTTTGTATTTAGTTAGTCAAATGAATAATAATTTGTGCTAGACGACATAGGATTTATCTTCTAATAATGACCAAATGCGTGCCAGATGGAGGAATAGACCAATCACAAGGCGCAAGAGAATTTAAATTTTTGTTGTAGGAGTGACAATGCAAGAGAAATAAATTGCAAAAATGTATAACAAATCGATGTATATGTATAAGAAACCGATTTGGTAACAGTGACTTCTAGCTGACAATTCTGGAAACCGGCAATCGAGTGGTTGCTGTAGGGACATGAATATCGAGTAGATCTTATAGTTGTAATGTTAAATATAGTAGTGCCATAAATGACTTCATTGTAGCTTTAAATATTAATATTCTTTTATGATTGAAATTATAATATTTAAATGCCACATTAAATAATTTAACCAAAGATGTTTGGCATCCGCCTTCTTTACACAAATGTATACATGATATGGAACTGTAACCTATTTTTCCATCTAATTCTATTTTACAACATTTTGACCTTTTACGAAATAAGACAGATAAAACTAAGAATTATTACTCATTTTAATACATTTTATTCTCATCTGTTATACACTCAAGAGCCAAAACATTATGACCACCTGTCAATAACGAGTTGACCCACCTTTGGCGCGCAACACAGATTCAACCCGCCTTGGCATGGATGCCACAAATCCTTGGTAGATGGCCGGAGACAGAGTGTATCAGATGTTTAAGCAACGGTCACGCAAATCGGAGATATTGCGAAATGGTGGTCTTTGAACTCTGAGCTGCCGTCCCATGACATCCCAAATGTGTTCTATCGGATTGAGATCCGGTGAGTTAGGCGGCCAGGACATTAACTGGAATTCAGCATCATGTTCCTGGAACCACTCCACCACAATTTTAGCCTTGTGACAAGGGACGTTGTCCTGTTGGAATATTCCATTTCCAGCTGGAAAAACAGAGGTTATGTAAGGGTGCAACTGGTCCGCAATGATGTTCAGATACCCTGTAGCATTCATGGTCTGTTCTACCACAACCATGGGTCCCAAGAGACGCCCAAGAGAACGTCCCCAAAAGCATAATACCGCCACCACCAGCCTGTACATTGAGGGAGGAAGACGACGTATCCTGACATGGCCATCGGCGTGAGGAATGACAAACAGTGATTCATCTGACCAGGCAACTCTCTCCCACTGATCCATGGAACAGTCGCGATGTTCTTTGACCCTGCGCAGGCGCAGTTGGCGATTACGCTTGGTCAGCAAAGGCACACGAGTGGGACGTTTGCTGCGTAGCCCCATATTCAACAGTGTCCGCTGAACAGTGGGCTCCGATTGTATTCTACTTGGCCCTGCATTGTATTGGGCTGTCAACTGAGCCACTGTTGGACTCCGCTTTGGCTTCACCATGCGAGACAGTTTCCGACGACCTTTTTCTTTGATAGCGTGTAGATGTCCAACACCATGTCGTCTACTGCTGGTTTCACCGTCATTCATCCACTTTGCATAGGTACTAATAACTGTAGATCGCGAACAACCCACGAGTCGTGAGGTTTCGGAAATACTTGTTCCGAGCTTTCGAGCCGTTACAATCTCCCCTCTATCAAAGTCGCTTAGATCTGCAGCCTTTCCCATCACACACAAAAGTAAGTGCAAGAATGATTCTTCAGACTCTCCAGCAGCAGTTAAATACCACTTCCACCTGATCACGTGCCTTTCACGTCATCCAGACAAGTTCCTTACAAAATATAGGGGTGGTCATAATGTTTTGGCTCTTGAGTGTATGAATTCCACATTTGTAGTATTCTTTTTGTTTTTTTATAAATTATAGTTGTGGAAGAAATACAGAATAGCAAATGATTTTATTAAAACCGAAATAAAGTTTTAAGAAAAATTTAAAAATAATTCTACCAAACGATACTCGAAAAAAAAAAGGACTATTTAATCGGAATTAAAAATATTCGCAAATACGGTGTTAAAAGCGTTTTAAATGAGAATCAAGAGATTGTGTATGAATGTTTTTAATGATCTTCGCAAAATTAATTTCAATATTATTTCATTGCGTAAAAAGACAATAATCTCGAATTTGTACCGAATATTCTTCGTGTGGTTCTAACAACCTCTTTCTTCTCTTTTACATCAACAAATCGATATTTATTATTATTTTTTACGATCGTTTAAGCACTTGTGTGTGTCATCAACAGTGACATTATTTTCTCATCTATCTCTAGCTAAATGGTTTTCACGCAACAGCTGACACTGCATTTTTCGTTGTTCTTCAACCCTGTCGAAAAATTGGAGAACATTGCATCAGTTGATGTTTCATAAGGTATTTTCTTGTATAATTTTATCGGTGTTTGAAAAATTTAGTAACGTATCTTACAATAAGTTCATTTTTGGTATTTTCAGTGCTGTCTCACTTTACACAATAATAAAATAAATCCACTCTTAATGAAATATTTCAGTGATTTTTTTAAAATTCATTTCTTCCTTTCTTTCAGAGAAAAGGAAGCTAGAAAATTTGCTTTTGTATAGCTTTTATTGAAATTGGTTCATTTATTTTTACTAAAGAAATTTTTGAGGGCAAAAAGTTAAAAACTTTTTGAAGTGAAAACTTTTTTAGCGTCGTTGGGCACTTTTTGGTAGGGGAAAATCTTATGGGTTCGCGTCACCGACATGCTCTGACTGGCGCAACCGCAGTGTGCTGTTCGCCTTGGACACTTTTTGGATGGGTGAAATCTCGTGCGTTCGCGTCACCAACATGCTTATAGCAGAATATCTGCAGTTATACAGCTGATGCATAGTGCTGCGTATATAAGTGAAATTGAATGGATTTAGTCAAAAATTCAATGTGTATGTACTGTGCATTGCTCGTTGCGATTCCTAGAATGGGCAATACATAGTAATGGTTGCCGTTTATATTTCGCCTGGAAAATCTATGAAACAGATACAACAATTTTTAATCAAAAATTTGATGATTTATACAAAAGAAGGTTCTGAAATACTCGATAAAAATTTGGTGAAAAATATGAAAATATACCGATGATTTTAGGCGGAGACTTCAATATTAACTTTGCAGATGATAAAAATCTACCACTAATTGAATTTCTAAATGAAATACTTGATTTAAATATGTCCAATGATCGAAAACTCAGTACTACAAAATATAAAACGATGATCGATGCGGTTTTAAAGCGATACTTCGATAAATTTGAATCAAACATATTCTTTTCTTTCTTTAGTTACCATAAGCCTATTGTACCTTTTTTAGAACAAAATGAAATAATTGAAAGTACAAAAAGTTTAAGTATTGTTGAAATTAATGATGACAATGATGCAAACAATTAAAATAATGTTAAAAATCAAGTACATTGAAATTTAAGTAAATACAAATATTATCCATGAGTAATATCATTGTACATTAATTGTTATTTCAATTGAATTGTGTCTATATTTTGTCATGATCTTGTACAGCCTGTAATATATTTGAATAATAAAAAACTATATAAACATGCATTTATTTGTTGCTCGGAGTGTCAATAGATGTGAAAACCAGATTGATGTTGATAATTTTAATTCAAACTTTAGGAATTTTAATTCTAAAAGTTCCAAACTTTCACTTCTATCGGCAGTCTCTATAACTACCAATTATTTATTTATTTTTTTGTATAAAGTCACAATGCATAGTTTTCAACAATTTTATTAGTTGAAAAACTATTGCAACTGTAATTGCGAATAATAACTTTTTTTAGAATTGTATGCATAAATAATACAATTCCTTTTCATTGTTGTTGTGGATATGTCCAATTAAATATTTTCAAATATTTAAAAACACTTCAAAAAGAGAAAAATGTTTTCTTTTCTTCATAGTTTTCCAAGACGAATACTTTTGCATTACATATTAACGTATTAAAAATAATATAGACTTTTTCTTATAACTAAAGTATGTTTTCTACCATACATTGAAGTACAAAGTTCAATCCTATAGCTGCCCTTATAAAAAACTATTCTTATCCAAATCCTATTTAGATTTCATTAAATGTACCTCACTCTATCTAATTTATTCTATTTAATTTTATTATTATTATTTAATTTTTTATATATTCTATGTATCTTTTCATAAACTTCGTTTAAACAGAACTCGATTCTAATATTTTTTCGTGTAGCTTAAGTTATGTAATAATTTTTTATTTACCTTTTCTTGCACATGATAATAAATAGAAGAATTCAAATTTTATTGATTTTTTTTTATTTTTCGAATTAAAAGATTACTAATTTTTTAATTCGTGAAGAATTTCAAGCGGGCAATGTGATAAAAAAATATAGCTGTTTTTTAAGAAAAGTTTTTTTACAACAAATTTGAAATAAATCGCTAAATTATTTCACTGATATTTTGAAGGAAACAAATATTTTGCAAGAAAAATTAACAAAGCTATTATTGATTTAGACTCAGTATATTTTGAAAATTTCATTCCAGATGTAATTATATTTTTTAAGCAGTCGAGAATTTTCAGTTTTTTTGGTTAACTTTCACTTTTATTCTATCATGCCAATTCTACCGCTTTCAGCGAACTCATGTTCATTTCCGAAAGTATATACAAATAAATTATCAATTGATGCAAACTGCGTCTTTCAAAAAATCTTCAGTTCAGTCTAGTGGGACGATATATTTATTTTCTGAAATTCGTCTGTAGATGATAAACGTGATTATGATCCTACCCTCAATATCCCCTTGAGCTTTCTTTTGTCTTTGATACAGCCTTGTTCTTTTTTAACACGGACTCTACGACATGTGAATAGGTCGCTTGTGAAATTGTGGTGACCTGTAGCCACCCCTTCCATTAATACCTTCCTGCCTATCTGAAAACCCGGATAGATGTGTTGGCGGACTTAAATGATCAAAAGACATGATTCCAATTCAAACTGATTTATTGATTCTTATCAGATATTATGAATAGACATAACACAATTTTAATTAAGATAAATAAACGAGAGTAAGTGCAGAGGTGAGATATATAAATACGGGGATAATATTACAGAATTTCAACTGAATCTAGAACAGCTTAACGCGCACAATTACAACTACGCCTCACACTAATAATCTGATTTACTTAATCAAAGTCACTAACCTTATATTTTACTGCTGCGGTTCCTTTGCGACGAACTTCAGACACTCAAATTAGCTGGATGAATCGACAAAGACTCCACGCTCCGTAATAGTGAATTTCAATACTTTTAATCCGCTTCTCTTCGCGCACATCAAAACGTATCAAGCTCGCTTAACTTGTCAACAACTACGTGTTGACTTTTCGATCTCTTCACTTTTCTTTAATTCACTTGGCTTCTCACTTCATTTACTTAGCTCCCTTCAACTTGCGAAAACCGAATTTATATAATATTCCTTATTTACATAAACCACGCTTGACTCTCGATGAAGGTTGGTTAAAATAAATAATTTGAATTAAAGATAAAAAGAAGAGGTTAGTGAAAAACCTAATAGATCCGTCACAAAATCTGAGACAATTTTTGAAGAATAGCAATTTCAAATAGTGTCAGATTGGATAACTGGGAATCTAGCTCTCGGGAGATTCTTCTTTCTTATCTTTAAGATTGAGATCTGGAAATTTTGTTGCCGTCAACTTAAAAAAACTATTTTATGTTCCTGAAACAAATACTGTCAATCCCTTGAATACCAGACTGCGCTTTCCCCAGGAAACCTAAATTTTTGGGGATACTGATCAACATTCGTGTACTGACTCACATTTCATTTTTTTCTTTTGAGGCTGATTAAGGTATCCGACTACCCTAAAACTGTGAATTTTGCCAAAATTGACAACTTTTCTTATGATGTTTTTATGGGCCATCTTATTAGTTTTATAAAAATGCCAAGTTTATCCTTTTCCGTTTACTAGAACAAAAACTACAAGTGTGTTTAGTAAAAGTAGATGCCATTACCTTAAGTAAGATGTCATACTTTAAAACGCGTTTTAATCGAAATGTGTTTTTTTTTAAATAATCAAACCGGGTCAGGAATTGCTCAAAAAGTTTTGAACATAATTTACTGAAATTTTTTCTGTAAGTTCTGTATAATAGTAGGATTGGTTTAACCTTCAGATTTATCAATCACTGTTTTATTAAAAAATTTACAGTCCCTTATGTGAATATAATCACTGTCTTTTTAAGCATTTTCATATAGTAACCGAGTTAAAGTGCTCTAGTTTTTGTAAAAAAGGAAAATATCTCTTATCTTGAAGGTCATTTCAATATTGAATAATATAGCAACACATTAGATTGAAAAAATTGAAAATTTGTCCATAAACCTTTAGTGCAAAATGGGCCGCGTTTATGTTATTTTTTGTCAATTTTTTCCTATTTTTTTTCCATTTTAGTAATCATTATTTCTTTTTCTCTTCTTAATTTTAGCACATTTTTCTTAAATGCCTAAACAAACCTAAAAATAACAAAAAAATCCCCATATCTCCTTTTTTTTAAAAAAAGTTTTCACAACCAGTTTGATACCGCGTTTCGTTTCGCTTTTTGAAATTTTTTATAGCTATTTTGTTGTTTATTTTTACCTTTTCTTTCTAATATGTCACCGTCGTTGGATTTCAACGAAAGTGATGCTGAATGAGAATATTTCCTAGAAACCGATGAATGCAACAGTTACTCTGATACGGATTTATCTATTTGTGATGAAGATGAAGAAATGAACGAAAAGGGCAATACACACTTATGAAGGCATATGGAACAGATTTTTGTTCCAAAGAACATTTCAAATTATTTCACAAAATTTAATTTTAATTTTCCTCTCTCTATTTTTTTTAAATAAGTAACCCAAACATTTTATAATTTTGCACAATCCCAATAAAAGAAAACCTACCTTATAATGTTTAGTGTGCTGGTTACACACCAAAGTAAGGCATGTATCTACATGATGTTACAATATGATTTTGCCCTTTACACAGCATGAATCCACTAGTGGTTATATAGTGCTCAAAAGGTTGAGTGAGTGAGTGAATATTGACGTCACACTGTTCAGCTACACGAGAGCCTTTGGCAACGGACCGCGTAATTTTGAACCATGGTCAAGTGACCCGGACGACACCTGAGCTGGAACTCCCTTCTCGTAACTACCACATCACACCAACGGGAGGACGTTTGAGCTTTTGACAGATTTAAAGTGCATCCCACCCCTACATGGTGGGTCTTCAGTAGTACTGGGATCGAACTCATGACATGCTAGCTATGATCCAATGCCTTGACCACTTGGCTACCGCGGCCATCTCAAAAGGTTGAATATCGTCACTATGGCAGGATACACGTGGCTATTGTAGCCTGATAGTCGAGTAAACGGACTCGTGGCCGGCGTGTCAAGAGCTCGAGCCCAATACCGCTGAAGATTCGCCGGGTAGGGGTTCAATACACGTTAAATTTGTTGAAAGCTCAACGTTGTCCTCCCGTTGATGTGATAATTAGGAAAGGGGTATGCCAGCTCAGGTGTCATCATCGTCACTTGACAATGGTTCAAAATGACGAGGTCCGTCCCCAAAAGCCCTCGAGTAGCTGAACGACGTTAACATTCACTCACTCGCTATACGAATGTTGTCTCCTCTATTACTTTGAATAAGAAATATATGTTAATTATTTCCCGTGCTACAAATATGTTTCTTGAGGTAAAGTATTTGAGTTTTTAATGTGTTTTTGTAAGTAGGTGAACAATCCTTGGGAACTAAGATTAAGAGTTACCTTGAAGAAAAACTTTTTTAAAACGTTGTATGTTGCAACAGAACATAATAGTACAATTGCAATCTTGTAGGGCCTGTTTTTCGCAATTTAATTAACTTCATTTCCTTCATATATAAATCTTTGAAAAAAAGCATTTCTCTCTCTTTTTTTTCCCGTAGGTAATCTTGGGTGATTATTTTTCTTTTAAAGCAGATTTCTTTAAATTTATTTCTTTGCTGTTCATTTTCTGTAACCGATTTCCAATAATAAGTCTTGATAGCGACAACAGACTTACTTTCCAGTAGCAATAATAAGCTTCATCGTTGATTTATAAAATGTTGCGAGAGCCAATTGGTATAAACTTGCCGATCACGATCGGGGTGTTGTTTTTTTTTTCTTTCCCATCCCGATTCGTGCCGTATCGAATTCCGGTTGCAGACAGCAAAGTTTAGAAAGAAAGAAAATTGAGCTACGATCTGATCGAAAAGTAAGTCTGTGTTGAAATCATTTAGCCAAACTACTTCTCCTAAACCATTTTTTCCTGCTTCGAAAATATCCTTTCTTTTTGAAAACGTTCCCACTCTGTCTCTTCCACTCAATCAAAGACAAACTGAAGTGAAGGGAAGAAACGGAACGAACGGAAAGAAAAAGCGCGGGAAAAACTGAAGAAGAGAGGAAAGGGGAGAATTGAGAGCGCTCGAATTTTCTTCGAGAATTTTGCTTTCTTTTCTTTTCTTTTTTTTTTCTTTTCTTATCGCCATTTTGTTCTAGAACTGTTTTCGCTCCATTTTCGAGACAATCTTCCTACCACCCAAAATAAAACGTTTACGATTTTATTTTATTCTGAAAGTTTATGGTGTTTCTCTCCATCTTTTGTTGCTGTTGTTGCCATTGCTTTATTCGAATTTACTTTTTTTTTCATCCTTCGGGTTTTGAAAACTCTTTTCTTTGTTTACGCGAAGCTGCAAAAGAAAAACTAGGCTGTCCACAGTAATTCGAAATTTCCCTTCTTATTATTATTCGGCATTGTTATATCAGTTCTGAATCAGCAAAAAGCAAAAGAAAATCTGTATCTTATTACCTTTTTTTTTATTTGCACCTCACCCAACAACAAAAGAGCGCATTTCTTCCTCCCCCCTCCCTAGAAAGATAATAAAAAAATGTAGAACATCATTTCCCCTTTGTACAAATAATTACGAATCATTCTGTTTATTTTCTAATGGAAATTGAATTACAATAAAAACTCTTTCTTAATATCTTAGAGAAACGTTGCAATGTATCTCCCAAAACGCAAACAAACGCAGAAATTTTTATTATTTTATCCAATTAAAAATGACTCCAATGTATCATTATCTTCTGCAAGAAAAAAGATAGCCAAAATTTTCTCTAGTAAGTGATGGGGCTGAAAAATGACGCTTTATTAAAATTAGAAAACTATATTCTCCCTCTTGCTCTGTATATTTAGATTTTTTCGTTGTTTATTAAGTTTTCCTGGCGTTTAATTCCCTAAGCTACGATTCTCGCGAGTGTTTGTGCCATCAGAAATTGAACAGTTAGTCAAAGAGATGAAACTTAATCAGGCATATCGAATTAATCTCGACTCCAAATTAAATAAAAGAGGCAACGGAACGGTGTAAGGTAAATACAACTAAATTAATGGATGTCGGCGGAAATTATTCCAATCGAAATAAGTTCACTGTTTACGATGCTTTTGTCGTTTTAATTTCCCTCTCCGTGTCTCACGAAAAGATGACACTGTCGGAAAAATTAATGTTGGAATATTTTAATTTTAATAATATTACAGATAAGGGAAAAGGTTTTTAAATTAATTTTATCAAAATGTGTAAATTATGTGTGTGCTGCAACACGTATTTTTCTTCCTTCAATAAAAACATGATAAAAAGAAATTAATTTTTTTAATGTAATTTGTATAAATTTATAGCTTGTATTTCCAATTGAAGTAATTTTTATTCTGCTCTTGATTAAAGAACTAATCAACTTAAATTATTAGTAGTTTAAGTATTTTTTAAAAGCGCAGTTTACTTTTAATCTCTAGATAATTCAGGTTTAATTTTTTTAATTAAAATAACTTTGCTGTTTTATCTTAATTATCATCATTGATTACGTATTTAATGCTTTCGTATTCAATTATATGTTTTATCTTGGTTAAAGCGATATGGTACCCTAAAAATCATTAAACTATCGAAAAAATTTTATTCACTTATTTGATACCCCGAATCTTTATAAATATGCCTGCAAAATTTCAAAGCTTTACCTGCATTTTTTATTAAGTAAGGGAGCAATGTTTGATGCTAAACAACAACTACCACGCTTACATTTCAGATTATCTGCTAGAAAAGAGCCTGATAAAATATGAATTAATTATTTTTCTAATGCGTATTAATGAGATTGACATTATATATGGAGTAATAAATCATTTTAAGAAAGAATTGTGCAATTCATTCAAAAATTCTAATTTGTGAATTACTTACTCAAGATCAAATTGATTTGGTCAAGATTTAAAAGTTGCGCGTGCTTTGTTATGATATTATTATGAATGAAATTAAAACTTCAAAACGGATTGTCCCAAAGCACAAATACTAAATCTCATTTTGATAACTCACATATTTAAAAATCTAATTCGCAAGAATAGAAAAACTCTCCCATTTTTATATATTTGTTTTTGGTGATATATATATATCAAATGTGTGCGAGATTCAACACTTTTATTATTAAAATACTTTAAGATATTTATTTAAACAAATGCACATATACAGTTTTTAGATTTTGACGTATTTTACCTATAAATTGTTATTTGATTTTGCTTTTATTCGTGTACAATATTTAACATGCGAAGGCTTTTAAAATCATGGAAATAAAAAATAAAGGCATAAACATCTTTTGTACATGATGTGCATTAGCTCTAAGCATGGAAGTAGCTCTGGAGTGTTTTTTTTTTTTTTTGTAATTATTAGGATAAAGTTTTATGAAATAGTGATCTTTAATTGTTTCTGTTTAATTGTTCTACATTTGTGCAATTTTTTGTGGTAAGTAGTTTTAAATAACCTAATTAACATTTCAGAAAAATTTCAGACTATTCGATGAATATTATATCATGCTATTCATGGAATGAAAACTTCAAACTCATATTTCTCCATGTGGAATTTTTGTACATATACTGTTATTCAAAACACTAAGGCTTTTTTGATAATTGAAGTACGGGTTTGAAATTTTTTATGCATGTTCTGAAATGTATGTTTTGCAAAACTGTGCATGGAATTATCTCTAACATGTTCAGTACCTTTTCTAAAAAATTTCAAAATCAAAATTTATGTTTTTTTGGGAATTTTTGGAAGTTTAACTATAAAAAATTAATAAAAAATTAAGGAGAGGCAGCAGAAAAAAACCCATTCACTGTTTTATGTAGTATATTATAAAGTACTTGGAAAAAAATTTTGAAAGAAAAGAGACATTTAAAAAAGCCTTAAAGATTTAAAAAATGCTTTAAAAAGCTAAAAAAATTTTAATTTTACAAACATTTTGCAACAAACTAAAAAAATTTTGTATGGAATTATTATTAAATATTAACCTTTATGAAATACAATTACAATCAAATATCAAATATTAAAAATAAAAAAAAATTGAAGGTATCGCCTTAACTGCTATTTTCAAATGTTCGACATAATTGTTGCTCGAGAGATCGGAGAATAATATTGAATCGTACAGAAGAATTCATTTTTAAATAGTTGTATTAATTATTACAGATATTGCGAACTATAAATAGAAAAGCATTATATAAATAACATATCATTAAACTGTAAGAAAATGTATCAACATGTACAATTTCACAGTTATAAAGAAAGGCAGTTTAACGTTTAATCTGTCTAAGATGAAAAGCGTCGTGTAAGGATGGTGTGGAACATCAGATAGTGTTGTGACAGATTAAGTGCCATTCTCATCGTTTGACTGTGATTTAAAGTTAGGAGCGGATATGCCAACAGGCCTCTAATTGCTTCAAACGTGCGATGTTGATAAACATTCAATAAAGCAATGAGAAAACATTTCATAAGTTGTTTATGATTCATTTATTTAAAATGAATCATATACTCGAATCTACTACTTAATAATTGGAATTATTGTCAATCTTTCATGAAGATGTATCTAGCAATTTTGAATTTTCGTAAACTAACTCTTCGAGGGAATGAATTAGTCTATATCAAACAAGTACTATAAAAAAAAATTTAAGTCAATTCCTACTAAGGTCCACAAAGAAAAATTTTATTTAGTTACTTTTTATTAAATAGACACAATTAATATAAATATGTATATACATATGGCAGAATCACAATATTATGTGGCAAAATAGAAAGCGATTGTCCTTTCAATTTTCCATTTTCCTCTCTGCATAGGGTGTTGGACTATTTTTTTTGTTTTGTACTATTCATTCATTCATTAAGTTTAATTATTCTAATAAAATAGCATAGTAAAAAAGAAATCTCATTCTCAGAAATTAGGCTATCCTTGGTGGGATTCGAGCCCACGACCATTAAAAGCCCAACGTGGTATCCATTGCGTGACAGGGGCACAATGAATGATTTTTCTTTCTATATATGCTCTTGGACTATTATTTTTATTTGCTACTTACTAATTATTCATTTTTTAAATTTAATCAATGAATTAAATTTGAAAAATTGCATTAACATTAAGGTGTCCTCCACTACAGGCTTAAGAAATGTATTTGAACTTGAATGGACGATAGAAAGTATTTTACTAACAATTGAACATTTTAACAGGATATATATAAATATAAATATATATGTAGGATATCCCATGGAACTTTTACTTTTTGTAAAAGGTTATATCATATCCCTTTGCAGAGGACGGCAATTTTAGTCAAAAACAGCATTCCACAGCAACGCCATCTAGCGTGCTTATTAAAACGCTGACGTGATTTAATTTCGTCCGAGGCCCACTAACCATCGGCAACGAAGCGCCGTCTTAGCGCGTCCGCGCTTGTTTCGCCGACATTAGGCGGTAAGTCACCAGCACATCTCACAGTGAGCTTTATTTAATCTCTAACGTCCTCCCAGAAGGGATTATCTATCCTTCCTATATTTTTAAATGCCTCCGTGTTCTAATTTCTATTTTGTAAGTATTCCCCCTGTAAATACGCTCCTATAACTCATAATAAATTATTTAATTTCTTTAAACTATGTTGTCTATTCTATTTTTCAAAGTTAACCCATACATCGTAAAAACCCCTATAATAAAACCCCCGTTATCTGCAGAATTTAACTTTTTGGAAGATTTCGGTTAGATTCCCAAATACACACACACAAACATATATATATATATATATATATAGGGAGAGAGTGAACCTATATAATAAGAGAAATAGAAAAACCGAGCGTTTTTGTATGTTTTGTTTTTGCGTTTTGTATGAACTGCTTCAGTTTATTTAAATAAACTTCAGTCATTCATGTTGTCACAGGTCTCTATCCGGATTCTTCGAACAAAAAGTCCTCTTGGGGAAAATGGGTCCTTAAAATTTATTCTATTGAAAGCTTTCCTTCGAAGACGAAGATGTGAGTATGTAAATTATGACTTGAGGGAGGTTATATAGATTGCTACGGAGTGCAGTGATTGATTAGCGTGAAGCTAAGCAAGCGAACTTCGTTACTTAATTGATAAATAAAATTGACGATTTGGTCAAAATTAGGCGTTAAATTTAGATTTGAACAAATTAATTTAGAAGGCGTATTGCTTCGAGGTAAGTGATCCAATTTATTAATTCTCCTATTATTTCGTTTACACCGCGATTGCTTCAAATATTCAGTAATCTGTGCATTTCTTACTTTGAATTATTGAACATTTGTTCCCGTTGAGAATTGTGAATAAACAAAGTTCGTTTTGACTATGGTTAATCTTCCTTCCGACCCTCTCACACTAGGGGATGACTCTCTCAGCGCATCCCTTACAATGTGTCATAAACGGATTACTATTACAATTATTCTTTGACTGGGGGGAACATTATGTAATTAGAATGCATTTGGTGGAATATTTCTTTTACGTCTGATATTTAAAACTAAGCGATATTCTTGTTTAAGCTGAATTTACTGTCTTTTTATGCAAAGATAACACTGCCGTTGAGGTGATCTGTAGTTACCCCTTACTTCCGAACCCTCCTATCTATCTGTACACCCGGCTAGATGTGTAGGAGGAACTAAATAATCCATAGACATTATGCCAATCTAATTTGATTTATTAATTCTTTTTACTGATTATGAACAAGCACAACACAATTCTAATTAAGGTATATAACAATGGTAGAATGCAGAGGTGAGATATACAAATGCAGGGATAATATTACAGAACTTCAACTGAATCTAGGATAGGTTAAATACGCTCATTTACAACTACGCCGCACACTAATAATCAGCTTTTATTTAATCAATTGTACAGTACCTGATTCCTTAATACTTCGGTTCCTTCACGGAGAATTTCAGGCACTATCTTTAACTGGATCCTTTGACGAGGGCTACACGCTACGTAATATTTAATTTCACTGCTTATCAATCTCACTAACCCCTTCTCCTGGCACACATCAAACGTATCAACTTCACTTAATTTGTCAACAACTACGTGTCGACAGCTCACTTTCTTCAATTTACTTCACTTAACTTAACTTGACCTCTTACTTCACTCCCCCTTCAACTCGCGAAAACCGAATTTATATAATATTTCTCATTTACATAAATCACGTTTGGTTTCTCGATGAAGGTTGGTTGAAATAAATATTTTGATTTAAAGGGAAAAAGAAAAAATTAGTATAAACGCGTAGAGATCCGTCACACCGTGATTTACTGTTATATGTCAATCCTTAATTAATATATAGGCACAAAAAAGTTAAATAAACGCTAGAAACAGTTAGTTTAATTGGTTAAAACAAATAAATAAATAATATTTTAAATATTTTTGAGGAAGTTTATATTTTACACTTTTTTACAATTCAATACTTTCTTTATATTTTCATAAATGTATTGGATAACGTGGATTAGGAAGAGTATTTACTATATAGCTTGTGTGATTCTCATCTTCATTTTTCTTAATAATCATACAAGTGATTCATTATTTTTATTTTTTTTAAATAGTTTTTCCATGATTAAAATTTTGCTGCTAATTCTTCAGACATTAATTATTTGAAAGGTTTTATTGACTCTTAATCCACCTAATATTTTATAAAAGCTATTCACAGACTTAGAGTTTGTAACTGAAAAAGTTTCACTGTCTTTTAGGTCTGTTTAATTATGGTCACATGGCTTATGAAGTAGACAGAGACAAGAGCCCTGATGGAGAGCCCTCTTTGGCTGAAATGACAAAAAAAGCCATTGAAATTCTAAGGAAAAATCCCAGAGGATATTTTCTCATGGTAGAAGGTAAGAATATATTTAATGTTTAATTTTAAAAATACTTACAGATTTTAAAAAAAATCGAAAAAATTTAGCGTTTGTTGTTTTTATTTATGGAGAAATTAATATCAAAATTCTTCTTCTCAATTAACTTTATAAAATCAAAATGAATTATACCTCCACAAGGGATTCGTAAATATAATAATGAATAAATTTACACTTTTACAAACAATTAATCATTTGCATTTTTGTCTAAACCCGTGTAAACATTACGGTAAATCTAAAATTCTTCTTTAGAATTTTAACAATTAGAAATTAATGCGGAAAAAATGTTCTTTGATATATAAATAAAGAGGAAAATAAAAATAATTAATTTTAATGTTTAATACTACCACAAGGGGAATGAAGTTTTGGTATCTGAGTTTTTTATGGTAAAAAGCTCAAAGAAAAACAGGCATTTTAGTGATTTTTAACATTTATTGCGACTAGAAAACAACTACTAAATATTTACAAAAAAGAATATCAGGTACAGTTCCCAGCTTTTTTAGTATTACATTTTTAAAAAGCTTACTACACGATTAAGCGGAAGATGGAAAATAGCTTGGATCGGACTTATTCGACGGTACGAAAAGAGAAAGAGTTGAGGTTAAGAAAATATTGTAACGTACATTGTATTTTTCCCTAATCAGTAATCATAATTTTTGGTTATTTTTATTGCAGAAAAATGAGTTCACTTTGAGTCTAAAATCATCGAACTCAAATTGAAACGATCCTTCTTCCCTTTTGGCCTTTGACCCAGCTAAAGGTGTGGAAGGAAGTGAAGGATGATTCGACGTGATAATTTCCAATTATTTTATTTATCACTTCAATTGACTTAACACAAATCAATTTAACGCTATAGATAGGATGATCCAGTCAGACAACAGAGGGAAGGGACGAGAGTCGCTCTTTTGAGGAGAATACATTTAATAACCACTTATACTAATGGTTCTTCTCTAATATTACTTTACACAGAAGATATGTACTAAACTTAACGACTTTAATACTTTAAATATCAACGTAATGTGAGGGTGACAGTACCTGAATTTAGGCAGTCTTCTAATTAGTTCAAATTAATTTTCTTTTCCTGGCTATACTCTTTTACAATGACTTTTTAACCATTTTTGGTAATCTTCACTTTGTATCTTTCTTGTCACCTGTAGTTAACTAACCTTCTAACTTTCTATTCCCATTCTCTTCACTTCTAACTCACTAACCTGCTTTTTTAACTCGCGAACTAGGAATATATATAATAAACTTAATTTGCGTATCACGTTTCCTTCTTAGGAGAAGATTGGTGAATTTTGCTGGCCCCAAAGAATACACAAAAGTATTCTTAGTAGGAGGTCGAGTATATGTCCGTCACAAAATTAAGTCTTTTTTTTTTCAAAAATTCATCCCTTTTGGTGACAATATTAAATTTTGTTAAATTATTTTTCCCTAATCTCCATACCATAGAAAATTTTTTCTGCATAAGTAGATTCTAATTAATATTAATTTTTCCCCCATATAGCCGCAATCCACTCTATATATATACAGTATAAAATATATAATACAACAAGTATAGAAACAGAAACTCATTTTCTCTTTCCTTATCTTTTATAAAAAATTTTAACAGGTGGTCGAATTGATCATTCGCATCATTTCAACAATGCACATAGGGCTTTGACAGATACACTGGCCCTGGAGGACGCGGTCAGCCAGGCCCTGGACATGACACGCTCGGACGACACCCTCATCGTCGTCACTTCGGACCACTCGCACGTTTTCGCCTTTGGAGGAAACCCTAAGAGAGGAAATCCAATTCTGGGTGAGTAATAGTTCCTTTGTCACGGACTGGCAGGGAAAAGAAAGCAAAGGACCGGATAAATCCACCAAGTCCAAACAAATGCTGAATAGGCCCAAGTACAAACAACAGCTTTCGATTTTTTACCTTCAATATAAAAAATCGCTGTATAAAACAAGTTTGCATTTCGTTCCCAAAAGTAACGGTTTTATTTATATAAGTTGATACCTCAATCGAGATTTACTTCACGCAGTTCAATGCAAGCCAGTTTAATTGTTTTGGCTAATTTAGGGGGCTTTTTAAATTATTAGATGAAAAATTTGTTGCATGAGGTATTATTAACGTCACACTTTTAAGAAACACGAAAGAAAGCAACTGGTGACATATCTCGTAATTTTGAAAAGAGGTCACATGGCAAGAACGACACCTGAATCGGCATTACACTCTTTTAACTTTCATACCATGCCAACGTGAAGATTTAACCACTTGCCTGATTATCCAGAGTTATCTCGGATTTGTATACATTGCAGTTAATTATTATCCCAAAAAATCTCGGATGAAGCAGAATATGTCTGTACAATTTGTTTTGTCACGGTTTGATTCGGCGTGGGGGAAAAGGAAATATTCAGCTTTGATTGGCCGTTTCCCCAAGTTCGTTTCGCGGTTCTTTTGGCCGGATTGGCCACGTGTTTTCTCTATCGTATAATATAAATTGGCTTGTGGTTTATTAATGTATAAAGATGGATAGTTACGTTGAAAAAAAAGTAAAATAATGGTGAAGATGAAAGATAGCGAAAGCGATGATTTTTCAGATAGTGATTATGAAGAGGGGGACATTGTAAATTGCCGAAGCAGTGGCGTAACGTACACCCCTGCAACCCCCGCACCGGGGGCAAAGTCTGACTGACGCTAAGTATATATGGTTTTGAAATCCTTTTTACAATTCAGCTTGGGGCCCAAAACTTAACTTTGCAGGGGAGGGGGGGCCCTAATGTTCCCCGTTACGCCACTGAGTGGAAATGATTCTTCTGAATGTAGCCTTATTGAGAAGAGTGTATTATGTTCTTCCGTAAAAGCGATTATAGAGGCAAGCCAGTAAGAAAAGAGACCAGATACCACTGTACAGAATATCAAGTATAATTTTGTGTTGTTTCTTGTTTCAAAAACTATCGCACAAAGACAAATCGTTAACTTTTTTCCATTTGCCCGTGATAACTCATGATGGTAAGCTAACATTAAAACTTAACGCATTTACACCTGTAAAAAATTAAAAATTCGACTTAAAACCTACATATTTTGTTTTATTTCATTTCCTTGTATTTAATAATAAAATAAGAAAGTGTGATGATTTTTTGCAATTTTTTTCAAAAAAATTTGAAAGGGAAGCGTTTAACATGCATCATAACGTGCACTGCGGGTCTTCAACAACATCAGGACTCGAGTTCGATACCATGAAAACTAGTCTACAACAACGGAGAATTTTGTTGCAGTTACTAGTATAAAAAGTAATTTTTTTGAAAGATGTTTTGAAGGGTTAAAAATTTAAAAATTCACAGAACAAAATCGTGCGTTTTAGAGTGTATATTTTTTTTAGATTTTAACAAATTTTATGAATAATTAATATCTTCTCTGTTTTTGAAAATTAGCAAAAATAGATTCCTTTGAAAAAAAAGTGAAATTTTTTCCTTACTTTTTGAAGCAAGGATAGTAAACCTTTTTTATTGAAAATCCTTATAAAATTTTGATGAAAAAAGGTCATTTTAATTTTTTGTAACTTCTTTAATAAGACATCATTAGTTATCATTATATCCAAATAATGTCGTACTTAATTTCTCAAAATATGGTGTCCATAATGTTAACAATTTGAAGAAACCACCTTAGTTAACAGAAGGTTAAAACCATAAAACTGTAAAATTACATAAATATAATGAAATTCGTAACGTTTTTATTTTTATAGAAATGTTAGTGAAATTTCGCGTTGACTTCATCAATAGTTAAAAAAATCCATGCTGTAGGTCAGTTTCATCCATGTCCACTGTAGCACTTCCGTAGACATAGTAGCAATAGAAGCCGTTATTGAGATTCGAAAGTGTTCCACACCATGGATTTTTCTTGAGTAGATTTTGTCTTTGATATAGCCTCCGACAAGTAAAAAAAATCCAGTGGGTGCTTGTGATCTCGGTGACTAGGCAATTGAGCCTCAGCGTATCATAGGTAAGGAAAATTTGTATCCAAAAAATGCAAAAACATCCTCGATCCAGAAAGGAATGGTTCCAATATTTCAGGAATATAATACAGGGTTGTAAATGCCGTATTTGAGGCAATGCATAAATATGCAACGAGTCCATTTAAATGTTTGCCATCATAGAATCTGTAGGGAAGAAAAATGGCCCTATGACAAAATCATATGATTAATTTTTAGATTATTTCTTTCTGCATTCAACTGCGTACATAAAAAGTACTTGATTCGCGGAGAATAAAAATTATCGTCGCAGATACATTTTTTTTTAAAAAATCAGGTGGGAGGAAGTAAGGGCATCTTATGTAATAAATTTACTTGAAGTAATTTCTAAATGCTATTTTTTAGATACAATTTCCTACCATAGCATTTTGCCGAGTCCTCTTGTTAAAGGCCGAAAGCACAGGTTCTTGTTCGATCACCGAAGTTTAGCATCATTGAGCGTGACCAATACTTGGGAAGGTGACTGGATCACTGTAGCTCATTTGTATGGAAATAATCCTAATTACATGAAAATTTAGATTTTCATTTGTGTTACTGCTGTACTTATCAGCTCATACACATCCCCGTATATTTAAACTGCCAGTTCAAAAAGATGGACGAGCGACTGGTTACTCACCTCTTACTGGATTTGTACTGCAGCAAATGAAAGATACTTGGACGTTATCACATGTTGTACATTTAAAAAGAAATTCATCTCAAATTAATTTTAAAACAAAAAATATTAAAATAAAATATAAATTTTATTTTAATAACAAAAAAATTGCAATGCCTTTTAATATCTTTATTTTATAAAATCTAAAGCATCGCGATATAAAATTTAAAGTAAAATTTTCAGAGAAGTAGGTGGTATATAAATATAGAGTCGATTCTCACTAATTCTATACAGTCCATATATACAGTCGATCCTTACTTCACTGGGCGCCAGCGCGCATGCCCAGTTTTTTCTGGAATATTCTCTTAGCGTTATAAAAGCGGAATCGCTCCAGTTGAAGGGAATTCTCTGTTCTAATAAATACGCGTTATATCTAACCTTGCGGTTATTTCAATCTTCGTGACAATATTTATACTGTAAAATATGTACTTTTTTTTAAAAAAATGCTTTAAATAAATATATGCTTTGGTCCAATTGTTGCTTTATTATATAGTTTCAAATTTAAATATGTTCGAAAAAAATTATCTTTTTGTATTTTGGGAGTTTTTTTCTACCCTCTTGATAATTCGAAGTTTTTCATTGGTCCCTTCAACTTTGAATTATTGAGAGTCGACTGTATATATATAAAGCCTTTTGGGTGAATTGCTTTTACTACACTTTAGAAAAGAGCGTACTTTGCATACATGAATACAATTGGAGTAAATTATTGTTGCGTTTGACAGCACTTAAATCTGCTGAAATATACTCACATGAAACCTTGGAAAAAAAGATACCGTAACATCGCATGGAATATCACTGGTGTATTGTCGGACACTAATGATTTTTACAACAACAAACAAAAGTTGCGGACTAGTAAATGAAAGGTCCTCTCTGTTCTCCATTTCTAATTGTATATGCATGTAATGGAAGAAAGTGTTGTTATATATATATATATATATATATATATATATATATATATATATATATATATATATCACAACACTCTTTTTCACAATCCTGATATAACTTTCTGTCAATACAAAAGTAGCGATTAATACAAGAGCGGGATCGTCCCCTAAACATAATTCTCTAGTTAATGAGATTACAAACAAGGGAACGTATTCATAGAAATGTACATCCCATTTTCCAGTAACCCATAAAATAAAATTAGAAAATATCTTTTTAATAATTAAGTTTAAAAATTGGCCCCTGTTTAATTAAAAATTTCAAGAGAAAATTTAATAATTTTTGGGGAAAAAATGTAATGCAGGTTTTTGAGTTTTATTTATTGTATACATTTTTTTTTATAATTTAGAGTAATTAATCAAAAAATCAAGATACAGCTTTGTTAGAAATTAGAAAAAACTATTTTAGTTGCTTTGTAGGAATAAAAATAACATAAATGACAGAAATGATAAAGAATTTCTGTTCAAAAATGATACTGCAATTTCCGAATCAGAAACTTTCTCAAAAAAGTGTCATTTCCAGAAGCATTGTTTAATTTTATGTGTTTAGTTTTCTTTTCCTTAAAAAAAAAGGAATAACATAAGTACAGGTTCACTATCTGATACCGCATTCTTTTTGTATTGTTCTGCCTTTGACGTAGATAAAGTGCAATTGCTGCAACCACAACTTGTGCATTAAAGAATCGAGAAAGAAAAAAATAGCTTGTATCAAGACGGTGGAAATAAAAGATAAAAAACGACTGTATGTGAAGAAAAATTGGAAGTATTATATAACATAAGAAATATATCTGTAAAGTGTGTCTACACAGTATACTTTTTTCGAAGGAAGAAAAAGGTATAAAGCAGGAGAGAAAAAAATACCTTACCTTATGTTCAACCATAAAAAGTGCCGCTGTTTCCTCTAACCCTGTAGAACTTACAACACCTAGGAAGTGATAAGCGAAACAGAGGAGAAATATTTTTTTTTCTTTCGGGATTTATTGTGAAACTTTGTCAGCACATTTATAAAGTGGGATGAATATAAAAAAAAGGGGGAATCGTTATTGTGAGTTTGCTTTCCTGTTATTTCTGCCGACTTCAACAGACATTTGAGACACGCCGAAGAAAAGGTGGAAGTGTGCTACGCAGAACATTTCTTTCGTTCGCTTTGGTTTCTGCTTCTTTTTGGAGTCTGCGAAATCTGTTCTGTGTGACAAAAGGCTGAAATGGATTCTTGCTTAAAACGATAAGAGAGGAGAGAGTTTGAGAAAAAAATTGCTTTCAGTATTTTGGGTATTGAACTTTATGCATCAGAGGATTCTCTGGAAAAAGAAAAATTATTCATGGGAACGCAAAAATAAGTTTATGATAAGTAAGGAAAATTCCGAACGATTACATTTAAAGCTAAAGGAAAATAAAATAAATTTTTCTATCCATATTCCATGATAAATATTCTTTTAACATGGAAATCCAAATTAAATATATGTTGATTTTTCTTATTCATTTGCATAAACTTTTTCGAATTAGTGTTTGTTCTTGGATTATTTTATGTATGCACTACAATAAAAAAAAAATTCTGTAAATAACCTATTATACGAGGTGTGTTTTTTAAGTAAGGTCCGTTTGTTTCTTAAGAAATAACAACAATATTTTGTTTTAAAAAACCTTTATTTTAGAATTGTACACACTTTTGCCTATTTTTCTACATAGTTACCGAGTTTATTAATGCACTTTTCATACCTTAGAACTAAGTTTTGAAAACCCTCTTCAAATAAGTCTGCCGCCTGGTCGGACAGCTGAGAGTTCACGGCCGCTTTCACTTCTTAAAAGCGTGGCATGCTGTCAAGAGGTGTTTTGCAATTCCACGCTAACGCAAGACGTCACATTTCTCGAACGTCTCTGGACGTAATTTAATCTTTTGTCTGGGAGGTTTGGGATCATGCACCATGCAGCCTCGACCATGTTCCTCTAACGATTTCCACCTTTATCGGTACCTCAAACACAGTCTTGGTGGGAAGCGCTTCAGTGACAACAAAGAAGTGAAAGCGGCCGTGAACTCTTGGCTGTCTGACCAGGCGGCAGAATTCTTTGAAGAGGATTTTCAAAACTTAGTTCTAAGGTATGAAAAAAACATTTATAAACTCGGCAACTATGTAGAAAAATAGGAAAAAGTGGGTACAATCCTAAAATAAAGGTGTTTTGAAACAGAATGTTGTTATTTTTTTTAAAACAATTGACCTTTCACTTAAAAAATAGCCTTCGTATTAATACAAGTTCAATCCAAGTATTCTTTATTTTGAAGTCTCTTAAGAGGTCGTGGTAGTCAAGTGGTTACGGTCACAAACTCATGACCGGCGTGGCACGGGTTCGAGTCCTGGTGCCACTGAAGATCTGCCGTGCAGAGTGGATTAATGCATATTAAATCTGTTGTGCTCTAAGTTCTCCTTTCCCGCTGACCTTTTTTCGGTGCATTGGAAAGGGGTGCTATAGCTCATGTATCATCCGCGTCATTTTGCCCATGCTTAGAATAATGAAGTTTCTCACCGAGGGCCCTCGTGTTGCCTTAAAACGCGACGTTATCTCACTCATTCACTTATTCAGTTCCATTCGTTCTGCAGTAAGGATGTTTGGAGAGAGGAATGCCAATTCATGTGGAGTCTTCATCCTATGGATAATGGTCCAAAATTACGAAGTCCACCACCAATAGCCCTCGTATTGAATCGAAGAAAATCCATCCTTGATTCTGTAAAGTGAACACAACAGCAGCAGCATTTAAATGTGCTTTTTTTTCTCATTTAAGAATAATAAATTTTTATTTGATTGTTCTTCTATAGGACTAGACAACAAACCCTCGGATGTTGATAACATGCCGTACACGACGCTCTTGTATGCTAATGGACCTGGATATAAAAGAGATTTTGCGACTGGAAGAGAAAACCTCACGGGCACCAACACAGGTAATAATATTGCTTTACATACATATCTACTTTCATATTTTTAATTCGATTAAAAGTGCACAGTGATTTGTATCTTCTATTTCAAGCGTGTTCAAATTATGATTTTAAACTTGGCACCGGTGAATGGTAAACAATGTTAAACATCATATTTTGGTGTAATTTTTTTTAAGAAAATTACTCGACCTTTTTTTAAAGTTTGATTTTGTTGTAGAATATATTTGGCTTAAATAAAATAATACTCAGTGGCCTTTTTTGATTACGAATAATTTTAATTTCTTTAGCTGCCGTTACGAATATGTCTGAAAATAATGTCAACAATTTTGAAAGAAAACATAACTATAATCAATAGTTTGACACTTATTTTTTTAAAAAAATAAATTTTTACTCAATTCCTAAGAATTAAAAAAATATCGGGATAAAAAAAATTGTAACAAAAGCAGATTTTAAAACCATGAAAAATTATCTTTTTAAATAATTCAAAGTTAATCCATTTACGCAACAATTGTGACGGATCTATACGTGGCTCTACTAACTCTTCAGAACTCTGGACTCTTTCAGAAAAATGTTTTTTTCAACCAACTTTCACCCAGTGAAGAAATTGTGATTATGCAAATTAAGTATATTATATAAATTCTGTATTCGCGAGTTTTAAGAGTAAGTTGGTCAGTTGGAGAATGAAGGATCGTGAAATGATTAAACATATTGGAGTTTATCATTGGAAGATTACTGAGAGTGGATCAATCGACGGTGGTTAAATCCAGATAAGGATCGCCTTCAAGGTTCAAGTGTAGGACTTGACTTCATAAAAGTACATGTATCGTGATCCTTATTTAAATAGAAGTTTAGCTTATTAGTGCGCGACGTAGTTGATATTGAGCTTGTTTAGTTTATGGTGGAATCAGTTGAGGGTCCGTATTATTATCTCCAGACTATTGAGTCTCACCTCCACGCTCTTCTATCTGATCTGATATCTTAATTAGATTGTTATTGTGTCTGCTTGATATTTTGGTGACAGTAAGATAATTAGTTTGAATCATGTCTGCTGATTATTTAGTTTCTCCCGTACACCTAGCCGGGTTTGAGGGTAGACAAGGGGTTTCAGAGGGAAGCCGAAACCGACAGGCATTACACGATAAGTTCCTTTTTATATTAATAATTATACGTTTTTTAAAAATCAAATCTCAATGGTAATCGACATATCTCAATTTCGAAGAAATTTCTGCGATTTAACAATGATGTTTAGTAATTTGATTGCCATAATGATTGTAGAAAGGGATCTTCTTATATTCTTTTTTCTAAACTAATCATGACGAGTCATAATATTCTCCTTTTGAAGTATAAAGGGATTATATTTTTAAAAACTCAATTGTACTTAATTTTACAATGAAGGTAATCTTAAAGCATCTTTAATCCTGGACGGGATTTTTAAGCAATATTTTGAAATACAAAACATGAACATATGCTATAATGCAGGGAAATAGTTTAAATTTTTCTAAAAATACCTTAATTAATGATGTTATACATTTTTCGTGAAAAAATGCATTTTATGTACCGTAAAACCCTCAAGCATCAATTTTTAATTTTTAGGTATATTCGTCTTATAACGCGCTCCCCCCCCCCTTTTACGAAGGAACCTGGAATGTACGTACGTAATGTTTTTATATTTTATAGTCATTTATTCGAGGTACTATTCCAAGCTTTAGAAAAAAAGAGCATACTTCTAAAACTACAACCCATTAAGTTCATGAGGAATGTCCTTTCTCTTAAGGGAACCAGGACATGCTCGGAAGTGTAAAATGCCAAAATTAAGACGCTTTGTTTAAGAGACATATATCTTTTAAAATTTTCAATAGAGCTTAGATACTTTATGTTCTTTATAAAGATAATTTAATTATTCTGTAGAACTACAAAAATATCTTTTTAGTTTAAAAGGTTTTTTTTCCTACTTAATTTAAGTAATACATATAATTTTTGAGAACTCATAATACATACTTATGTTTAGGTACCATTTTTTAAAGAAGTATCTTTTTTTTATACAAAATATTTTTTACACATATATAAAACAATACACAAAAGACAATGAACCTATTTTTAGTGAAAATTTAGTATTGTTTCTTTAAAAAATTCTAAAACTTTGAAATTTGGAAAATTTTTATTTTTCTGCTTTTTTTATGCATAAAACCATTTTTAAAAATTTAGGCACTATTTTAATAGGAAAAAAAATTAGGTTCACTTAGGCATCTTGTATAGAAGTATTACAGGCATTAGGTCAAATTAGGCATCTTGTATAGAAATATAAGAAACTTAGAATCTTATAGTGCAATAGTTTTTTTTAAAAAAATGTACCTAAATGCAAAAAAATATGCTTTTGAGAAAAAGTGAAACAACTAAGGGTCAAAAGGGGCGTGGTCATTTGTTTACACTTTAATTTTTCATATTTTAGGGCTATTTTATCAACAAACATATAAATATTATACATTTTTAGGTTCAGAAAAATATGCACTATTTTTTAGAACTAAAATTGAAAAATCAATTTTTTGAAAGTATATGATATCCTGGTTCTCTTAAATAAACAGTATTTTTAAATACGTATAAATCTAATTTTCAATCAATGTTCATCTTTTTTATTTCTAAAGCTCTCATTTTTATACCCTGCGTATAATGCGTACCCTTTAATTTCGATCTTATTTTTTGTGCTAAAAGCGCGCATTATTCGCCGAATGTTACGGTATTTATCGATTACATCTAATCTATATTTAAGTCTACATTGGCAATCAAATTCTATGTAATGCAATTTTTTTTATATCCAATGTGTATTTTATTATATAACATAAAACTCTGTCTTATTTCTTAAAGAATATATTTATTCTTTTTCGTTATATCTTTTCTTAAAAAATAAAGCTTTTATGCATACATTGGAATGTATAATAGTTTCCTTTTACAGATTGTACAAAAAAAATTGCTATTTGATTGACAAAAAAGGCTTCGTTACAGATATAAATGATAAATACTATTGAGCGATTGATTCTTTGTCAAAACCAGGAATGGTCATTGCCATGTACCAGACAGGTTCTTTTGGAATATAAATCGTAATTCATTATAAAACATTCCAGCTATTACAATACATTTTCTTCTAAAAGGAAAAAAATAACATATGCTAATAAATTCAATACTGCAAAGATTTCAAAAACCGCACAAATATAGAACACAGCAATTCATACCTTAATCACATTCATAATGGGCAGTCAAAGTCAAAGTCTTCCCTGCATTATTCTTTTTCTTATTCCCTTCTAAGAGCTTTTCGAGTTACCACCTTCAAATAATCCTTCTTACACGTTTTTGAAATTTTCCAGGAGCATTTAGATTTTTCACCAAAATTGGCGATTTGGCAATATTTGGTGACCAAATTGGTTACCATGGTCACTTTTTTTTCCTTGGCATTATTAAAGAGTTTACTCTCATGATCTACAATAACCTTTCGGATAAGAAGTGAACAAATTCTGTCTTTTCCATAATAATAAACTGATGATTTGGTAAAATAAACGTGATTAAATAATAGTTACAAGTAAATTATTATTTTAGTGTTACTCGCTAAAAAAAAGCACAGTAAGTTTCAATATTTCTTTTTTTTTCATGTTTAATATTTTTGAGAATTTATTATTTTGTTTGTAGCTCTGAATTTTATGGTAATTAATTAATACATCAACGTTTTATTCAGGAGAGTTAAAAAGTGAATGTTTTCATTGTCCGTGGCACCGATATTTTATTTATAAAAAAAACGAATGAAAAGGATGATGATGTATGGATTTTCTTATGTCTGAACAGAGCTTCTGCTTTACGTGTATGAAAAATAGTATAAAGCTTAACTATGCAAATAATAGAGCTCCCACTCTATCAATAAATTATGAGAGAAACCACCTGAAAAACTTGGAAAAATATGCCCTCAAAACCGTCAAATTTTTAATGCCACAAAGAAAGTTTCATTGATAAAATTTTGACGTTGTCATTGTACGGAATGACGTAAAAGGAAAAAAAAATTAAACTTTCTCAGATAGTTTGTACAAACCTACAATAAAGAAGAAACTTTTCATTATAAGTATAAAGGAGTCTCTTGGACGTTATCAATAAAAATATAACTAGTACGTATTTTTTTTTCTTGTACATCTTTTAAGTGACTAAAATGTAAGATTGATGAAATGGTGCAGAAATAGAAAAGACAATTCAAATAAAAAAATTTTAAAAAAGTTTCTCCCACAGCTATGTAATTTCGTTGAAGCTGCATTTTAAATAAAGCTTACATTCTACTGTTTTTTGCATAATAAATCTTTAAAAGTATCATTTTTTTTATTGTTGATTATATTCGGTGATGACAAGTGCAAATCTTATAATGACTACACTAAAACAGAGATACTTATTTGAAAATAATTCATTTATAAGGTAATAGCCGTTATCTATCGCTTCCCTGGGTATTTCATGGTGTTGTAGGACTGCCAACTGCATTTTTTAAAGTTATAGATATCTTCCTAGTCTTAAGGTATCCGACTGGTTGCGACAACTTCTTTTTTTAAAAAAAGAAGACATGGAGATTTTTTTTTTTAGAATTTTTTTAGTGCATTTTAAGAAAAATGTGCTAAAATTAAGTAGAGAAAAAGAAATTATT
>BMAO01032215.1:0-18617 GCA_019973975.1 Trichonephila clavata | reverse complement strand
AGTAAGTATGACACAGACGTAAAGGGAGCTACAAAAAGAAACAGTAAATGAAAAACAGTATCCCATGCAACAAAAAATCAACCAACTGTTAGAAACCATGAAAACCAGAAGAAATTGATATAATACGATGGGAAGTATAACAAAATATCGCAAAAAATATCAATTTCTGAACTTGATTCCTGCTAGGCGTACATCAATGACTTAATATTTATAGGTCACCCTATTATACCAAAAATAATATCTTGGCAAAGTGAAGCATAATTTGTTCAAAACGAAATTGAGAAAGTGAATAAGAACAAATACCTTAGAGAAAAATATTTGGTATTTGGTAATCATATTCCTATAAGTAATTTTGTTATTTGTGATTGGAGCATCGAAAAGGTATTGAAAAATTCTTTCATAATATTTAAATTTGGTGAATTACGTCAATAATAAATGAGTTATTTTGATGTTTTCTCCTTTTTTATGTAAAAAGCGATTAATTTAGTAAATTATTTTAGTATTATAAATATATTACCAAATGATATTGCACATATGTTTGTAATTAAATGTTGTCAAAAATATTTCAAATGTCATGACTGAAATATAATGTAAAATATATGAATATATTACAAATGAAAAAAGTAGTTTTTTTTTCCCATGGGTTCCCCTTAATCTAATTGAGCACTAAATGGAAGAATGTGTCAGAATCAGT
This sequence comes from Trichonephila clavata, assembly GCA_019973975.1. Taxonomy (NCBI): domain Eukaryota; kingdom Metazoa; phylum Arthropoda; class Arachnida; order Araneae; family Nephilidae; genus Trichonephila; species Trichonephila clavata. Next base: position 17,923 of record BMAO01032215.1, on the reverse strand, counting down.
AAGGAAATCCTTAAATTGACAAATGATGGTGGCAACCACATCATTTCTAAAATAGTAACGGTCAATGAGAGAGAAGCGTAGATTCCCTTTATGACGTTCTAGCACGTCAAGAAAGCAAAGTATGGCTCTTAAAAGATTATAAAGCGTCAAAAATGGCAAAAACATAACGAGTAATGAAAATAAAATGCATGCGATTTTCTAAGGAGTACGAGATAAGTCAAAGACATCAAGATGAAAGGACCAAATATAGAGAGACAATTTAAAAGTACAAAGTATTGACACAGCAGACGAATTTTACTGACTTATTCAAAGTTGTTCAGCGTAGAATAAATTTTAGACAGAAGTGAAAGAAGGTTGATGCGCGAACATTATCGTGCTATGATTTTCTATGATTTTAAACCTGGATTTATTCAAGAGAACTACTTTACACGGCTGCAATTAGCATTTACGAGGATATTACTAAGCCACACACATTTCCAAAAAAATAATACGAAAAGGTCGAACACCATAACGTTTATTAACTATTTAGAATTGTTTTGTTTTAATCTGTGTAAGAAAAAGTATAAATAAATTCTACAATTGAATTTTTCTATTATCTTTACTGTTCATATTTAAAAGAAAATCTTTTCACCTCCCCTTTGAAGACATCCTTAAGCTGTAGATCGCAAAGATTCTAATTCAAAATGTTCTTTGTTCTTGAAAACGGAAGTCATTAATCTTGCATTTCTCTCCTGAAAATTATAACCATACACAATCAACATTATACATTCCCATAACTGTATAATTAGATCAACTGCTGGGAAAGTCTTTGAATCCTGGACATAAAAAGTTCTACAGTCATCAATAAATAAATTAATTAGCAATAATTCATTTAAAATTTAGTCTCCTATGAAATTTTTTTCAAAATGAGTACTGAATTTGCAGAAATAACACAATAGGATACCCATTCACAAAATAAACCATGCAATTAAATGTATTAGAAGTATGTATACATAATTCTTTTTAAAAAAACTGTAATTATGACACAATATTTACTTTTGTTTTGCATAAATCTTGGTGAAGTGTCTTTTGTATGTCATTTGAAATCAAATGTATACCACTGTTTCATGGCGTATAGTTAATTTGCAAATTCACTTGAGCCAAGAACCACTTAGGCTGGAGAGTGACTAAACCTCAGTTTAATTTTGTATACATATTAGCTGAGCATAATGCAAAGGTTCTTTCATGTCCTGAGTAAACCTGACTGGAGTTTGCATGTGCCTGTTCCTTACAATCCAACCCTTCTCCTCCTCTGGCATGTTTCGGTGTCTCCCGGAGGCACTTATTTGATGAATAAGCAGGGAAGGATATTCGAACTCATAAAACCTTGCATTTTTATTATATATATTACATTAAACGTAATTGGGACAACTGGCATGCAAAAAATATTTGACTGACATAATCTATACTTCCAAAATTCTTTAAGAATTTTCATTTATTAATTATATAAAATAGAACAATTATTTACATATAAAAATGTGAGAAATACTTTTAAACAGATTCATTCCCAATGTTTCAAATGGAAATAATTCGTGAAGAAACTGAATACCCAAATACAAGTGGATGGATTAATTTCTCATATTTATTTAATAATAATCATTTCTAAACGGATATCGGACCCTTAAATGTGTTTTTGTATACTATTTATGAAATTTCAATTGTGCTCACATTCAACTGATACGAAGTTATTTTTATATTGATTTCTATTAATTCAAAAAAAAAATACACAATCATTTTCAAGACCATAATGTGCAAATGAAAATATCCCCAAAAGATTAATAATAAATTCATCAACAAGTCAAAAATTATATAGACCCTCATTTCTTTTAGAAGTACATCAATAAAATTCGCATGAATGTGACAATTTCATAAGGGAAAAATTTTACTACCGTAATCTGCTTCCATATTCTTTACAAATTGCCGTGTAACCATTCTATATATTCAGTATTTTCCGAAATTCAAATATGAGAAATATTTTTAACTTCATACATTCCCAATTTTTTTATTGGAAATATTTGTCATACAATTTGGATGTCTTAACACTTGTTGATAATTTATATTCTCCTAATTACATAATACTAAGTATTTATCGATAGTTATATGAAATGCAATGCAATTTTTTTATACTATTTGTGAAAATCACTTGATGTAAAGATTTCTCCGAAAGTATTCAAACAGCTTATGCATTATTATTACTTCCACAGCAAAAACAGATTACTCCAGGAATCCTCTTATTTAAAAATAACTAACAGTTTAAATAAATAAAATGCATTGCACCCTACATTGAAATTATGTAAATCTTCCCAATTCATTAAAGAAAATCGAGCATTTAATTGTATAGTGGAACATAAAAAATACATTTAATTGTATATATTTCAATATTTCTGGTAAAATGAATATGCCAAAAAATGGATAAGTTAAAACTTGTTACCCTTTCAAGTATAGTTAAAACTAAGCATCCATGGACAGATATAGGAATTGTAAGTAAATTCTCTTTTACTAAATGTCATATTCCTCTCAATCGAGCATGGTGCATTGCTGGACATGAAAAAGTTCTACAACCATGAATCCATAATATAACTAGCAATGATCGATTTATTATTCAGTCTCCTATAAAAAATATTTCAAAGGATACGCGTTTTAGGTTTAACATAACAGGAGCACAATTCACAACATAAGTCATGCAATTAAATGTATTGATATATGTATATATAATTTATAAAAATTAAAATTATGACACATTTTTTCTTCTTTTTTGCATAATATTGGTGACGTCTGATTCGTAAGTCATTTGAAATCATATGTATGCCACTGCTCCATGGCAAAAGGTTAATTTCCAATTTCACTTGAGGGAAGAACCACTAAGGCTGGAGCGTGACTAAACCTCAGTATAATTCTGCAGACATACCTGAGCGTAATGGAAAGGCTTTTACACCTTGGGTAAACCTGACTTCAGTTCCGCCAGATACCCCCTTGTTGCCACATTGGTATTCACTGAAGGACTTGAAGACATTTTTCTTCCATGTCCTTTTTCCCAAACATCTATGCTTTTCTTCAGCTTGCTTGTTTCAATGTCTCCTGGAGGCCTTTGATTACGAAGCAGGAATGCATATAAAGCGCTAAAAAGTGATACCAGTTTAAAAATTTGATATTAAAACCTTTTGATTTCAGGATAATAACTCAAGATGTACATGTCCTGCAGTAGGAGCTCCCCCTTTCTGCGAAAAAAATTGTTTTTGCTGTATTATATGCAGCTCAAGATTACAGCTCAAAAGAGTTGTATGCTACCCCAACAGAAAGACTGCAGACATGATTTCAGCCCAGCATATGCAAAACCTGAACCGGAGTTCCAATGAAACATTTGTGAAATAAATCCAAAATCAAAGAAAAATTCTAAAAATTGATGAAGAACTAGAGTGGCAATATCTAGATAATTCTGCTTTGCCTTGAAGACATGCACTGACCAATAGACATGAATTAAACTTAACCTGACCTCTGCAGCAAAAAAGTACCAATCGATGTGCCAGAATTGCTCTCGAGACTGTTTTTACATAAGCATTACTGTAATAAAATATCAGAATTAATGGACATTGAAAGGCAAAACACTGGGCAAAACTGTTCAGTATGGCAAAATCATAGGAAAGACAGTAAGGGATGTTAAGCACAACTCGGTTTTCCAGTATTAGCTTCCAATATATAAATAAATAACAATAAGGTATTTTTAGCCATACGAGCAGTTGTGTATGGTATTGAAACTGAAAATTATGTAAGATATTGAATTGTACAAAAATATTTGCAATATGCTGTAAGAAACCTGGGTTAGTAATATATTCAATGTATCAGTTAAGAACTGCTTGCCCTGATGGATTAATAAAAGGAGGGGAAGATTTTATGTTTTTAGAAAATAAAAGTATTTTTAATCCAAAAATTCTGACGCTACCAGAACTGTGCAAATCGAAAGCTGATTTCTGCCTAACTGACACTGAAAATGTTCTAAGTTTGCAGCATAGAAAAGTTATGTATATAATAACATTATTCACATAGTTAGGAAATGAAATGAACAAAGTTATGATGATATTTTTATAAATTAAAAAGTTCTTTTCTATTTAATAGTAATTGTGTATGACAAAATGCAAGAGTTTTAGATTTTGTTCCGATACAATTTAACAAAACACTAACTTTGCTGGACCAATACAGTTTCAAATTTTTATCTATGATGCTTGTTAAACTAGTGAAAAGAATTGTCTAAAGAGATAAAAGAAAAGTGTAGGTAAGATCAATTGCATACTTAATAGTTAAAAAACATTCAGATTTTGTCCCAGAAGTAGTACCTCGATTTGTTACTTCTGGTCTGCAAAATTGAAATGCTTTGAAGCAGATACATTTTTCAACATACAGTGCAATAACAATTCAAATGACTGCATCATAAAAAAGTTAGAGATACATATGTGGGACGGCGTCTAGGGGAAGGTTCGATTTGAATGTTAAAATAAGCACGCAGAGTAAAAATAACCTAATTTATTAATAACACAACTAAAACATTTTATATTTACAAGGGGTTTTAAATAATTCGAGATAGCACCATACTAAATCCTGAAAACACGTACTCTTTCTCAAAACAACGGAACGACCGATTTCCTCTGACCTGCCTTCGTTCAAGCTTTGGTGCAACTCTCAGTTTTTCTTTTCTGCCCCCTTTATAAATACATGACCTCATCGTATCGCGCAGCTAAAACTCAAGTGGTTTCGATTAGTGGTGCCATCTCTTACAATAAAAATCAAAAGAAGTAAAAGAAAACTTGCACTCCTTTCCTACATATATTATCATTATGCACATTGTTAGGAAATGAAATTAACAGATCTATAATCATACTTATATATGTTTCTCTAAATTAAAATTTGTTTTCTATTGCTACTAAATGAATGGCACAATGTAAGATGGAGATTTTATTCCAATAAAATTTAATAGAAACATTTCTTTACTAAAACAGTTCAGACTCAAATTTTTATATATAGTAAAAAGTATAGTAGTTTTATATATATCTTTGTAATGATGTTGCAAATGATCCTAAATAAAAAAAACGTAGGTGATCAAATACAACTGCATACAGTTACAGGCCATTCACAAGAGGTCAGACATATAGTACCCTGTTATGTTTTTTTGTGTTTGCAAAATTAAAATTCGTTGAAAACGAAATGCTCAAAAAATCAGTCAAACGGTTTCGAAAATTTTAAATATCATCGGCTTATTTAATAAAAACCAAAAATATTGAAAATGAAATATTTAAAAAGTACATTTCAGTCGAAATGTCTTTTGGAACATCTTTTATTTTCTTTGACACTGTGACTTACCATTCGAAATAAAAAGAAACATTAAAGTAGAAACTGACATTTAGTCATTATAAACATTGTAATACATTGGAAAGGTATGAGAGGTATTATGCATTCAGTGGTTATCAGTTTCGTATCATCTTTACACTGTAGCACCATTTTGGACAAGGAAATTTTTCATCGGAGTAAACTGATGGATCTTCTTGAACGAACTGATGTTGGTATGGTTGGTAAATGGTTGCTGATTGGAGCAGAATTAAACAAAATTGCTTGAAAGTAAAATGCTGTCTTAAAAGAAAAAATTCAATTTCATGCTTCTGAAACTCTTTTATATAGTTGTCTAACAAGAAAGTTATTTGGGAAAGTGCTATTTCAAAAGCCAATGAGTATAAATATTTTGAAGGAGCTCTTCTATATAAACGCTTGTATGATTTTGACAGAGTGTATTGTGTAATTTTCATGGCCCTGTTTACAAATGCAACGTAAGAAAGCTCTTAATATGAAGACTCATTTTAACTGTATACTTATTCTATGCATATATGCAAACACATTCATAACAACTTCCAAAACAAAGCAGTTAGTGTGGAAAGGGCTATTTCAAAAATCAAGCAATATACATGATTTGAAGGTGCTTTATATAATGTTGGCAGTGTACTTTTATAACATTTATGTTGTGTAAGTTACATGACCCTTTCATAAATGTAACGTAAGAAGGCACTCAATATTATATTTCACTTTAACTATATATTTGTTCTATGTATGTATACAAACACATTCATTAAAAATATTCAATACCTAAATTTTTCCGTTAAACATTATATTTTTATATATGTTATTTATTTGTATTTTTTGTTACTTTATACCTTATTAATCAAAATAAAAAGAAACTAAGATACAACTCCAACAAATAAAATAGTTTCAATGAGTCTGAAGGATGACACTCCTCCCACTGACACTTTAACACACGTGACACAAATGTAAGAAGCAAGAAGAATTGGATTTAGTTTATTGATTCATGTTTTAAAGTTACATTTACCAAAGGTGCAGTCCATTTGCGATGTATCTCTAAAAAAATTCACCCCTTAGTTAAACGAAAAACACAAGTGTGTGCAATATACAAATTTAGAAATCTCTCATCTCTTGTGCATGTTCTTAAAATTTATTAAAAGTAGGAATGCATTCGTAACTTTTAAAACAACATAATCAAACTACCCGGTAAAACAACGATATTATAAAAAATGAAGAAAATTATTTAAAAACAAATTATCATAGGTTTAAATTACAATTCATATAAAAACGGATATCATATATTTCAAAAAGTGGCATAGCTACACCCGTTTATTGATTGGCAGATGATAATCGTAAGTGGCGTAAAACTCTAATTGAAGTACAAATGTATCTAGGTTGATGTTTTCGAAAGACCAAGCTCAATGAATGAGAAAAGTACGCACATTAATCTTAATAAATCCATCGAGAATTACAAATACAATACATAAAACATTATTCTGAAAGAAGAGCGTCGCAGAGAAAACAAATATAGCATATTACGATACGATGCAGCATATGAAAAAAATATCGGAATAAACATAATTTTTTTTTGGATTTGAATTTCTGCTAGGCTCACAGCAATGGCCAATTCTTTATGTAACTCTATAAACGTAGGTATAAAATATTACAAAGTAAAAGAAAGTACAGGCAGAATAAGTTCTTGCAACCACTTTGTAAAAGTTTTCTTGCCTGATTGATTACATCCGTTAGGCACTTGTGCTTATTCTACAAATAAATTTCCCATTTTTGTGAGCGAAATTAATGATAACGAAAGAACTTGAGATAAAGTTGTTAGTGGATAGACCTAGAAATATATAGTACACTTTTATGTCACATTGGACTTAATAATATTCCAAGGAAGATTATATTCTTTAATTGGTCTTTGAATTCATCTATACTCAAATTTCCAAATGCCTTCTTGGAGATTTTTCCAGAAAAGTTTTAACACTATTCAATAAAAAAAAACTTGCACCACTTTTAAGATTATTATTTTTTTATGGAAATCCTTAAAATGACGTATCTCCCTCTATTTCAAAATACTTTCAATAAGATCTCAATCAATTGCATGATTTATGTGGTAGCTGTGAATACCCTTTTTGTGCCTTCTATCTAAATATTTCAGTATTCACGAGTCGACCACAAAGAAGGTTCAGTGGATAAAATTTTACCGTTATATGTTTTTCACAATCAGCGTATTTTAAAATATCTCTACCATTATTCAATAGATGTACAATTTTCGACTTGGATAGATGCGATTCATAATTCAAAGCTGGATCCATTTAACAATTTGTTTACAGTCTTGGGAAAAAAACGCATGCAGGTTGATGAGGGAAAGAATTAAAAAAAATATGTATAAATCTATTTGAATGCAACTCTCTCGAATAAAAACACCTAAACAAAGGCCCGACAGGTAGATGGAAATAATATATATAGTGCAGGATTGGAAACTATTGTTGTTACAAGGACAGAAGGGGAAACTTCTGAGGAAGGCTTAGGCTCACAAAAAGCTGTCATGCTAATGCTGATGAAGATGATTCCAAAGATGTGAATACTGTTCATCATTTAATCGGCATTTCAGTAGAAGCATGTCTGAACAGGAAGGAACTGCCCAAGTTACGATAAGATTGAACACGTTGGCCGTAAATATAAACACATATTAAACAACGAAACCTACATATTAAGTATTTATAAATTACCTAGGAAATGAATTTCTGAAGAGATATAAGTTTAAAATCCTTTTGAAGTGAATGTAAAATTTATACCTAAAATTTATACCTAGTATTTATACCAACAATTAATTTGCAGGATCTCTCAGAGGGCTTACAAAGAATCCCTTCCACATGCTCTCGTCCGATAATTGTAAAATTCTCACATCTAATTACTTTAAAAAAAAGATATCATTAAATCAACAGCGAAAAAAATCAAGGATACGATTAAAATTTCCACAGAAAATTTGAAAGGACAAGAAGAGGAATGGGCTTAGTTCAATGCATAGCAACTTTTGTTATTCGGAGTAGATAGTGAACACAAAATTAATCAAAATTACTAGAATATGATGAAACAAATATCGAAATTTAATTTGAAAGAAGAAAAGCTTCTGAAACATGATAAAACAACAAAAATAAATCCATAACCAAGAAATTAAACTTTTATACAATTCATTGAACTTCCTAAAAAAAATCTGAATAATTCATAACCGTTACTTCCTGAAAGGAAACAATCAGTTTTGTCGACTCGATTGCACATCAAACTAACAGATAAGAGAAAAATAACTTAGTTGAGCCAATGTCGTAACTTGAAAGCCAAAATCTCTGTGAACCAAAAATCCACAAATGTATTTAAAAAAAACTGAATTACATAATCCCAAATCAAACATCCACAATTCTTAAACATCATCCATATATTCTGCCTTTTATTATAAAAAAATTCCTAAAAAGTTAATACGCCGAAAATTTCAAAAGAATTAGCTTTTGCATGCATTAAACTAGGGTTCCCTCGTCAAGATGAAGCATAATTCACAAAATTCACAACGAGATTTTGAAGAAATTATAGAAAAAATCCATTGATCCTACAAACATTTAAAATTATTAACTTCTCGCAAATCAAATTCAAATAAATATTTAATGACCATAAACTTCACTGTTTCGAAATTTAAATTACCATTATTTTATGATGCTCTATTGAAAAATGTTCTTGAGAATCTGACTGAAAGATGAGATATTCAAACATTCGATCCTTAAAACTCTTTAGTGGTTTTATATTTCTTTCTAAGATTCTCATATTACATTTTGGTTCTTATTGTGTTTGATACGCGAATCAGGTTCATTGCAATTATGCATCCTTATTTAAAGGTAGTTTTCAAAACATTCCTTTCCCCGATCGCAAAAAAGAGGATTTAGGAATGACTCACATTCCTTTAAGATACAGCAATACTTTGAAAAATAGTGGAAGAAGTGCAAAGTACGACGCCAAAGATATTAATTCCCTTTGTCTTTTTGCTAGAGACATATTTTATTAATGCACTTGAAAGATGCAGCATATATAATCTAATCATAAAAAGATTTACTAAACAAGAAACGCTATTTATGTATTTATCAAGATTACCAAATAAATGAATTTCTGAAGAGAATTCGGCTTAAAAAACTAAGTGAATCTTTGATAAAATAAATTATTGTGCCAAATGTAAAGCCATAAAACCGATTGATTATTATTCGGTATTAGTTTCATACTTTTTTATTTAAATGAATTTTGATGGTGATTGAAATACATTAAAAATCATAAACAGAACACAGGAAGGCCTCGATCGGCCGCAATCCCGGAAAATGTGTCTGCCATTCGAACAATGTCAATGAATGAAAGTCACTGTACCTACTAAATGATACTTAAAGAACTTAACACTGAATCCGCTGCCATATAAAATATTATTCATATAGAGTTACGTATGAAAAAAGTAGTTTGCCGTAGGTTCCACATAATCTAATTGAGTACCAAATGGAGGAACGTATCAGTATCAAAATTGAAAAATAGCCTCAAATGTGGTTTATCGATATACAATTTTTACGAAATTAAAACAAATTTAAAAGGAAAACTAAAAAAGTGAATAACTACCGTAAAATCAGGCGTATAACGTGCACTTTGAACACAAAAAATGCGATCGAAACTTACGGATGCGCGTTATACGCCGGTTATAAAAATGACAGCTTCAAAAGAAAAAAAAGTAAGCAGAAAAAAATAAGGCTTCTACATATATCGAAATACTGTTTATTTAAGAGAAATGATATTCTTTATGAACGTAAAGGGTTGTAGCTCTTGAAGTATTCTATTTTTTTCTAGAACTGAAATAATAACTCGAATGAATGACTTCAAAACATAAGAGGATTGCACCCGCACATATTTCTAGTTTCTTCGTAAAAAAAAGGGGGGGCGGGGTTATACGGCGAATATACCTAAAAATAAAAAACTGAAGCTTGAAAGTATAGGCGCGCGTTACACGCCGGATTTTACGGTAGTTATTTTATCAGTATTAAAATTTTAAATACATGTATGAAGCTGTAATTGCTCTAAATACCCCATTCAACGCATTTTTCTCCCTTCGATTCTAAGCCGCACCCGATTTTCTGTAGCTTTAACATCGGGAGAGAAAAAATGCGGCTTAGATTCGAGTAAATACGGTATTTTAAAAAATACGGAGGAAAAAAATCGAGTGATAAGAGTAAATTTCGTTGAATAAATAAACTTCGCTATTTGGAGGCTATTATTTTACGAAGAAAATCGTAATGTTCTTGGTTCCAAGAAAAAGTGAGCGATGCACGTAAAATCTGTCGAGAGCTCAAACGTCCTTCCGTTGGTGTGGTGTGGTAGTTAGGAGAGGGGGGGGGTGCCAGCTCAGGTCTCGTCCGCGTCACTTGACCATGGTTCAAAATTACGCGGACCGTCCCCAAAAGCCCTCGTGTAGCTGAACAGTGGGACGTTAATATTCACTCACTCGCTCACTCACTCCAGGAAAAAGTTCGAGAAATAGAGAAATTCGTAAAATGGAGGCCCGGCTGTATTGTATACTTTCTTTTAGTTCATTACACCTACAACACTGGTGGATCGCAACACCTTGAAAAAATTAGAAGAAGCCCGTACCCTAGAAAAGTTTGCCCACCCCTGCGTTACAACAACATGCTTGTTTTAGAATAGGGGTCGGCAACTTATGGCGCACGTGGCGCAATTCTCAGTGGCACGCTGTACTACTCTACAAATTTGTCATTTTCTGAGTAGATGGAAGTTGATAAATTTGAAATGGATCTTCCTTGACAAACATCTTTAGAATTATGATCATTTACAGAATTACGAAAAAATCTGAAATAATAACTCTAAAGATAAATATACAGCTATTTTGTAAATTATTGAATATCATTGCTGGAGAGATTTAATTGTTTTAAGAGAGAAAATTGCATGTACTCTGCTTTCCGCTTTTGCATATCCGCTGCTTCTACATTTCTAAATAAAAAAAATCTTTCAACCTATGAAAAATATTTCGCGTCCGCAAAGAAATCGTTAAACAACTAAATACTCAGAATCGTATCAAATTGAAAGTCTTTAATTATACCCTTGATTTTGTGGTATGAAAGTAGAGCGGTGCAAGCGCTAGGTTAGCATTAAACAACACATTTTCTCCCAAATATTTTTTCAGTTGGTTATTTTTTCTCCCGTCGAACAAATTAGTGGTTTAGATTAACTTGTTGTTTGACACATAATGGCTTATAAGTATAAATGAACAGAATATAAAGAAAAAAATGGGAATCTGCGATTTCTATTGTAATAAGTTGTAACAGTTCAATAAAGAGATGAACCTGATTGGATAATGAATATTAATCATGATGGTGAAAGTAAATTTGAGAAAAGCGATTAACATGAAACTTTGGGAAATTCTGTCTAAAAACTCCATCAAAAAAGATATTAAGCCATAAATGTACCACAAGACACACTGCGTCCGTTAAGAAAATGCCAGACTGAAAACATCGATAGTGAGAGGGCAATAAAATCACAATATTTTCAACGAAAAAAGGCATTTTTGCCTGCAAATATCATTCCTGTAGTATTAGCAAAAAGTCTGTGTGACTTGTATCCTTTCTTAAAGTCAAGCACATTTGAAACATATTTGTTAAGTTTAAATGGAATTTTCTCAAATTATCAAAGAAAATTTGAAAAATCCCCAAAAGTAGATAAGTTTACTTTGTCTTAAATATATTGTTCACTGAAATTAGGATTTCTATCCTGTACAATAAAAATAATGAAAAAAAAAAAGAATCAGTCATCCCTTAGTCATACCGCATGTCCACTAACGTTCATATAGAGTGCGAGCCTGCTCCTGGTTTAAAAAGTAAACCTTATGTGGTGTTATAAACGACATAAAACGATGGAATGACCCATTAGAACCGATTCCATTTTCTCCAACCAGATGACTATCAAGAAGCAATTGCTTTAAAACACTCCTTAAATACCACGTTTCAGGTAAACTATGTTTAGTTCTTGTTTTGAGGGCATTTGGTGAAGAATTTTAAATCAAACAACATATTTTTAATATGTATTGCTTTTAAGGCCGGTCATTGTCCATTTACATTGTTGCGGGCTAAGCATCAACGAAACAGAAGAAAATGTTTGAAAGATTAAAGACCTGAAAAACTCAAAATTAAGAAAGTATGCAAGATCAAATGTGAATCCATTAATTATAAAAATATAAAATTAAATATAACAGTAAAAATCTCTATCATTGTCACGAGCCGTCTTTGAACTTTGTAGATAATGTGGCAGTCGGTTAAGGTGTGTCTGTTAAGTAATTTTTGTGAAAACAAACGAAGGAAAAATGTACACTATGCCACCTAAAAAACGCTCATATAGCAAACCGTTTATTTCAAACTTCGCGCAAAAGCTTATGAGAATGTAAGATTCATTTTTAAGATCGTTATATATGATGACATAAAAATTTACTTCAATGATTTTAAAAAACGCCTCAAAATCAGAGTGGAACAAAAAGGACGTTCATATTGTCTTTTGTCATTTAAGGACATCTTTACATACTTAGCATAGAGTAACACTGATGTTGTACAAATCCCGCCATTCAATGAAGATTAGAAATACTATGATTTTGCTGTTCTCAAACAAAATAAATGAAATCACCTTACAGTCTTCGAGAGTGGTCCTTGACAAATATCGAGACAATTACTTCGAAGCAGGGCAAAAAGTCATTGAATATGGTTTCTTCATTCTATGTGTAATTGCTTAGAATGAGATAGTAATACATTTGTAAATCATATCCTGACTGAAATAAGGAAATGAATATTTTCAAGAAATCTTTCAGAAATACATTAAGCTCCAGGTCGATATGAATGTCACCAGTAAAGATAATTTGATTCGAATAAATTATCGACTTCTTAATCCTTATAAAGTTGTAAGATATTAGTGATTTTACGACAAATACGTAAGAAAAATATAGTGCCGCAATAAATCTCTGTTCATGTTGTATGAAAGGTGAATTATTTACGTTCTTTTCTGGCATACGCAAGTCATGCTAGAAGATCATATTAAAATATTCACAAATAATAATAATTTGAATATACACTATCTTGACGATCCAAAACTATTTAAAAGTACTGCACAATAAAAAACTAAAATATATAATTTAAAGAACGTAATCGAATCATGAAAAACTAATCCAACAATCTTCAATTTTTAAGAACATAGTTAAAATTAATATAATAATGTATAACGTTACACTCAATAACGAAAATTTTTTTTCTTGAAATAGTTCACAAAATAAGATCTTTTAAGGAGCAACATATGTTTATTTAGCAATGCTTTTAGACGTAATTTCGTGCAATATTAATAGAATAATGAAAATGTAGACCAAAATAAACATTAAAAAAAACGCATTGCGTTACACAAGTATATAATATTTCTATATAAACTTATTTTTTCTTAATTTCACTTATTGTTTTTTAGTTCGTTGCACCAAAACATAATTTTTAGCCTGTCTAAAGGATGACGCTTCTCCCAAGGAAACATCAACTCGCGTGAAATGGAATTAGAAGACAGATAGATTTTGCGCATTATATTTATAGATTTTTATTAATCCTCTACTTATCAATGTTACAATTTATTTGTGTCGTATCTGAATTTTCCCATAGATAATACAAAAGGTATTTATGTATATAAAATAAGGTATAAAGGTAAAATATATATATATATATATACCGTACTCACTTATAAAGATGTAAAACAGAATATTTATGATTTACAAAAGAATTTTATCATTGTTTACATAGATAAAGTGCCTGGTAATTATGCTATAATTTGTAAGTATTTTTATAATATTATGATTAATGAACATTTTTTAAACAATGAATCTTTCAATAGATTGGAATTGTCAGATAAAGAAATTACTAATCGAATTACTGCTATATACAGAAAATTGAGTGTTTCCATTCATAAGCTTAAGTTTCCATATATATTTTTAACACCTAAATTTCATAAAAATCCTGTTAAATTTAGAACAGTAACAAATGGTTTTAAAACTTATATCACTGCTGCAGGTAAAATGCTGCACAATATTTTGCAAGAATTCATTAATAAGCAATGTAATAAAGCTATAATTAAAAATAGTAAAGAAATTATAGATTTTTTTAAAAATAAAAATATTTATTCAGTTTACAGTTATGACTTTGAAGATCTTTTTAATTCTATTAATATCAATGATGTAATTAGGGTAATTTTAGATAATCATAGAAATTATAACCTAAATATTAATTTACAAAAATTTAGTACTCTAATAAATTTTGTCCTAAAAGAAAACTACATTAATTTTAATGGTTCTCTGTACATACAAACCAAAGGTTTGCCTCAAGGTGCCCTGCTTAGCAATAGTTTGGCTAATTTCTATTTACACTTTTACGAAAATAATTATATTATTAATAATGATTACGACATTTTTAGATACATAGATGTTCTAATTATGTTTGGTAAAAATAATAATTTTAACCCCAATATTACTTTTTATCCGAATTACTAAAAGCTAATTAAAATTAATAGTAATCCAGTTAAAACTAATTACTTAGATGTATCATTGTGTATTAAGAAACTATGAATTAACATAGCAATATTTATGATAAAAGAGATGATTTTAATTTTAACATTCTTAAAATTCCTTACTGGAATTCAAACATCTCTATATCAATCTATCGAAATATTATTTTCAATTATATTTATCGTAACAAGGTATTAGTTAGTGATAAATCTAATATATATTTAAATATTAATAACTTTATTAAACATTGTATGGAACACAGTTACCCTCCTAAATTTATAAAAAGTTATATAACAGTTAAATAAAAAAAGTTTCAGTTGTACAGTTTATAGATAGATGGCGCCTCTAGCTAAATAATTTTGTAATAATATATTTTATTAAAAATTAATCGTTTATGCCTGGATGGTATTTTTTATTTCCTATAAATTTTAAAATAAAATATAGTATTTTAAAAGTATATATATAGTAATAATGCTACTTTATCAATACATAATAATTATATGCGTTACTGTTATTGTCCATAAGAGGCGAATATGTATTCACGTGGTAAGTATTCTATTAGTTTAGCTTTGATTTTAAATATTTTAGTAATTATTAAAGGTAACATTATAGTATTACATTAATAGATTATGGTTTTATCTATAATATAGTTAAACTTTTCTATAAATTTATTGCTTTCCCTATGGCCCAGGAATATTGCCAAATTCAGGTGAAGGTTGGCTGGCCAAAAAACTTTGTTTAAACCTGCATTCCTAGTTCCTAAGGCTGGGAGTTTGCTTTAGTATTTCTGTGGCTAAATCTATTCTATCATGACTATAGTTATCTTAGGTATATAACTATTATATTTTGTATATTATTCTTGTTTGAAATCTAATATATAATTATATACACGTGTTGCTTGTTTTGTCAATCATAAACATAATAAAAACATAAAAAAGTCATTTTACATCACTCTTAGACAGAAATGGTTAAAAAAGTAACTTCTTATATTTTAACTTAGATGCAAAGCAAAATAATCAAATTACCGACCTATACTCATAAAAAAATAAGGAAATTTATTCAAAAAACACATAAAATATGCCAGAGTTTTATAAGTTTAAATTAAGAATTGGTAGTTTTGTATATCAAATTATGGGCATACCTATAGTCAATAATACAGCATTATTACTGATTGATAAGTGACAAATATAACAGCTGAAGCTTCAGAAAGGACAGTTCTGAAGCAATTTCTGATTATCGAACCACTGTAAAGTGATGTAAAAATAATTTAGCAGCATCAAAAATGCACAGAATAATATTTAGGTTTTTTGCATAAATTCAGTTCGTAGAGGCTTGCAAACGTACCTAGTTTCGTATTGATATCTAATATTATTATTGCTAAATATTTCACCGAGATTTGTAAATACAAAACTGATACAAAATGTGTGGAACGGTAATTGAAAAGCTGAACCTGTCCTGTTGATTCCTGTCGAACGAAAAAAATCATCGGCGAAATAGTAAGAAACCGCGAAAACCAGGACAAATTGGGCATGTTACAATACGATGGAACACATAAAAAAGTATCGTGATATCGATTCTTTAGGTCAACCGATTATAGCAAAAATAGAATCTTGAAAAAGTGAATCATGGTGTTTGGAAAACGAAATTAAAAAGTGAACAAGAATGAAAAATTAAGAGAAAAAATTTGCCAATTTTTTCCTCAAATGTCGGTTAAAAACTGAGAGGTTTGATTGAGTCCGTCCATTATGTGCTAAAACTTCTTAACTCTTCTATTATATTCTAATTATATTCTTTTATAAAAGACTGAGCGATGAAACTACTTGCGCTAAACTTGAAATTATTTTTGAACTATACAACATTACTTCACTCTTACCATTGCATTTATTTTAAGAATGATTTTGATAACTTTTTTTCCCTAATGGGGCTTCGTAGCGGTATTATTTACCTTTGCGATACATCACTTTTTACAAAATAGATTTCTAATAACCATCCATACCGAAACAAATAAAGGAGTTATGGGATTAATGATACACTTTTTTCTGCATGGAAAGTATAAGAGCAGTTAACTGACGGTTCGAAGAGACAAAGAAAGAAGTAACTCAATTGACGATAACATCTGATATTTAGACATTTTATCACATGTGATTAATACTCCGATCCTGACTGAAATAAGGAAGTAAAGATTTCTTTCTAGAAACATTTTAGAAATAAATTTAGCTCCAACTACTTACAACACCAATATTATTCACTCTATTATAAAGTATTGTATTACCATACTGGATCTTTAGTGGTTGGGGACATCTAATTTAGGGGCGACGGATTCCTTGCATGCCAAGGCAGCATAAATTTAGACAATTGGGCTGCTTTGGCTCCGTCGAGATCGACCGGAATCTGGATTTCCGGAAGATCCACGAGCGGTTCCGAAATAATATACAAAAGAAGGTATTTTTTTTAATTTTCCGGGACCGGAAAACGCGGTTTTTTCACTATATCCGGAGAACCGTTCCGATTCGGGAAAAGAGGATTAAGTGCCGGGATAGCCTTCGAGGTGCCGCGTCGGACGAGTTCCTTTTCGGTTCCCGGAGTCGACCGCAGCGCCCCCTATGTCAATTTTTTCCGTTTTCCCCCTTTTTTTCCTGGAGGCCGAACTCACCGGAGTTCCGTTTTTTCGACAGCACGGTCGCGTAGGGGACCGCCCGAGGAGTCCTCTGAAAAAAGTCAGGGTCCCAGCTCATCGTTTTCGGTGTTTTGAAGAGTTCGGAAATCGAAAAAAAAAGCAATTTTCAAATTTCTTCGAAACGGTCTAAAAAAAAATTGATTTAAAATTAAGAATAAAACATCATTTTTCTAGCCTCAACGAGTTCTTTCGGAATCTGTAAAGTTTATGTTCGTGAGTCAATAGTTAAAAAGTTGTTTCCTTCGAAAGGGTCATTT
>BMAO01032214.1:0-19116 GCA_019973975.1 Trichonephila clavata | reverse complement strand
AAAAAAAAATTCTGATCAATTTTAGGTTTATTAGACTTTATTTGCCCGTTGCGTTAAACATAGTAAAATAAATTCTAATGCCAAAATTTAAAAAAAACACAAATAATTTTATTTAGATAACAGTTACTAATAAACTGATATATTACCTTTGAAAAGTTTAATTTTTCGCTGAACTAGGGGTCAAAAAGCACACGCAATGCAAATGTTTCAAAAATTCCTCATTTTTATCACACAGAAAAACAATTATAAAAAAGGTAAACAGGGTGTTTTTCTTAATCCCTATGTCACAACATACATACTATAATAATAAACAATGATACAAAATTTCAGACAATTATCTACAGAACTGCATGGGTTCCAAAAAAAATGCGATGAAGGAGAAACAAATATTGCGTGATGTGTTTGGAAAGGACACAGCAACAGCTCAGACATGCCAAAAACATTTTACGAAATTTCTTTGAAAGATGAACCTACTTCAGGAAGGCCATCATATGTCAGCGACGAAGTGCTACTCAGTATAATCAGGACAAATTCCACGTCATCTTCCTCAGAAATAGACTTCAAGCTTGAAACTCATCAGACTACTACTTTGGATCACATTATATTGCTTGGTTTCGTGTCCAAACTCTCTGTTACGATGCAACACAAATAAGCGAAAAAAATTTAATGGGCAGATTTTCTATATGTTCTTAAACTCTTTCTCGCCACAAAAAAGTACTTAGTAGGTATATAAACACGTGGTTAGAAAAAGGGCATATGTTTTCAAAGTGGAGACACCACCGTTCACATCCAAAGTTGGTGGGCATCAGAAGAAGGTTATGTTCAGTTGCTGGTGGGACCGCAAGGATATAGTGTGCTAAGAACTTCAGAAAGAAAAAGAAACGGTCGATGCTGATGCTGTCGACTGTTTACAACTTAATGCTTTGAATAAAGAAATTCAATGTGAATGTCTATATTTTATCAACAGAAAGGGTGCAATTCTTTATCATGATAACACTAGATCACACGTTCCAAGAAAAACTGCACTAAAAATTGCAGATTTGGGTTGGGAATATTTATTTCAGCCATTATATATTCTCCTGATACTACTCTGACTATCATCTGTCCAGGTTGCTGCAAAACTTTTCTTGATGGAAATAAATTTTTAAATTATAATGTTGTTCAATTGTCAGTGGAAGAATCCTTTACCTCCAAAATCGGAGACTTCTTTTTTCAGGGGTTAGATAAGTTTCCGAATAGTGTTGCCAGATCGTGCGATTTTTTTGGAAATTTTGCTACTTTTGGAAACGCTTCGCAAGTTTTTTTATTCTATTGTTACTTCGTGAATTTTACGTTATTTCACTTGATGGCCCCACTACTTTTGGCTACTTTCAACCACACATAAAAGTATTGGAACAAGTTCGAAAAAATAGTTATTTGGGGAAAATACCAAAAAAGATTTTTGTGACTTTAGTCAATAAGGAGAAAACATGGAAAAACTCCAAAACTACACTGAAAGCTGAAGGAAGTTGATTTTGGATATGTCTTTTTGAATAAACTGACAAGCAAAAGTAAAATAATTTCTCCAGGCTCAATAAAAGAAATCTATCAAAAATGTCATAATTTTCTCGAAATCATGTGAGCAATTTTAAACCAAATTTCTTCAAATTATGTAACTTTGAAAAAGATAAATAATTTGTCCCCTGATATTTTTTTAAAAATTCAAATCATCATTCTTTTTATGATCTGTATTTAGAATCAGCAGACAAATCTAAATTGAATGTTCTGGAAAATCAGTGGAGACAAATTTTTAACGTATAGTTGAAATATGTTTTTCATTTAGAATCTGAGATTTTAAACGAGGGAGCATTATTTTGGCGCCACATTTTTATTATAAAAGTCGCTGTTGGAAATTTGAATTTAAGAGATTTAGCTACATTTGCTTTAAAGTTTTACAGCCTACTCATAAGTAATGCCACCGAGTAAAGGGTATTTTCCGAGACGACGTCAACAAAGACAAATTTAAGGAATCAAAATGGCCTTGAACTGTTGGTCTCAATTCTCAGAATCAAAATGACTTTGAAAGAATAGAGACTTGCTGCATTGATTTTATTTCACCGCCACATATGCTTTAATATAATTCAGAAATTTTTAAAAAAGACACAGTAGATCACGATATTGAGCAGGAAGATTGAATGTATTTTAAATAATTAAAGCATTTTAACGTATTTTTTCAAAACAGTTTTACAAAATTGCCAAAATTAAAAAAGTTATATTTATGAATTGCAAGGGAAAGTTAATTCGCTACTCCCCCCCCCCCCTCTTTGTGCTACTTTGCTGCATAAGATTCTTGTAAATCTGCTTCCGAAGCCCAGTGGACGAGTGGTAGTGTATCGAGCTTCCACACCGTAGGTTCGGGGTTCTACCCTCGGGCTGGGTAAGGTCAACTCAGCTTTTCATCCCTTCAGTGGGTCGATAAATGAGTAGTACCAAGCTTTCTTGGGACTAAACACTGGCGATTTTGCTTCGAGCTGACCACCTGATCGGGACATCTGCTCATGCACTCCAGCGCCTAATTTCACTAATACTGAAATATGCCCAGTAGGCACAGTAGTTGGTCCTCATGAGCTGTTCCGCCACTGAGTAGTAGTGGTAGATAAGCTTCCAGAACGCTGAAAGACAGTTGTAACTAACAAATGAAGTTATATTTTTTAGATTATATTTTCAATTGAAAGCGAAAAAGAAAACTTGCTATTTTTTTAGGAAAAAAAAACACAGTACCTTCCCTTGCACCGAATATTATATATTTTTGTATCGTTTACCTTGATTCATTAAAAACTAAGCAAATATAACACGGAACTCTGTACTCTGAACTTCATTATTCAAAGTTATTCTATGTAGTTAATAATATAAACCCATTACACACACAATACCTTTTGCTTTCTTGATTCTGATTATATTAATCGTGATTAAAAAAATTATTCATCATTTTTATTAAGAGGTTCATCGCTGAAAACACTTGCTGTTTTCTTACTAATGTTTACAAGTGTATTATAAAATACGAGTAATGAAACGTATATTGCTTTCTGCGAATGACGTGTTGAAAAATAAACATTTTTTCTAAGTTCTGTAAGAAATTAATTTACTTTTCAAAAAGTGCATAATTTATGACTCTCATAATTCATCATTTATGGCAAATTGAATAAATATCAGAAAAGGGAAATCAACCAAGTTTATTTCTGACTTTTTTTATTAATTCTAGGGAAAATGGTGATTAAAATTTCTTAAATTTCAAACCTTTTAAAAAAACATTACTTTTATATTTGTATAACATTTGTTAGTCTTATATATACACACACATACATTTATTAATAATGTAATTATTATACATATTAATTTTATATTCTACTACAGGGATTCTGTAAATAATATTGACCTAAAATTATGAAAGCAATTTTGTTTATAAAGTAGAATTAATGGGTTATATTATATGCATAGAAAAGTATACACCTTATATTAAGGTGACTGCCTACCTTCGGACCCAAATTTTTAAAAAAAACAATTTTTTGAAACAAATTGAGTATTTTTAGGAAGAAAAATAGAAAAAAATATGTAAATACATAAACATTTTAAAATAAATATTGTACTTTTAGAAAAATTGGTTGTTTTGAAGGAAATTTTACCAAATTTATACTAAAACGGGAAACACTGTACAAAAAATTCTAATGCAGTTATCTTAATTTCCTTTATACACAACATACATACTATGGTGCTTCTTAAAATGAACCAAAATCTAAGAGAAATATTAAAATACAAAAAAATTACAGGCAATTATACATTATAATATGAAGATTTTGATATTTTTAAGATTTTTCTTCATAAAAACTACACTAAATGAAAAACTATTCAACCTACAACAAAACTTTTGGTTCACTTTATGAAAAATAGTACAAAAAACATTCACACAAAATTTTAAAGCATTATCTTGTTTTGTTCTTAAAATATCATGCATCTCGTAAGAAGTTTCTTTCGAAAACATAATTTTGAGAAAAACTCATTTAAAGTTTTATGTTAATGTAAAAAGGTATACATACTCTACAAAATTTTCTAAAATTCACCAGGATGATATGTTACACCTTCCTTTTCTTCCTGGCGCAACCCTTTTTTCTTTCGGTGAGCTCGTGTTTGTTTCCTTTTCAATTTTGTAAAGGGTAGTGAATGTCTTTTTGCGTCGTTAATCCGTCGATAGTCATACAATTTTAATACGCGTACCATATAACTACCAACATTTAATCCCAGCTTATTTATTACTTTTAATAAGCCACTAGCACCTTCATTAAATTGTAAAACTGCTATATATGCCCCTAATTGTAAAGTTTGAAGTTCAACAAAGTTTTGTTTAGGAACTATGTTCCACAGAACACCATTGAAACTCTCATTGGCGTTCTGAGTCATTCCATGCAAACACTTTTCTAAAAGTTTTTGATCACACAGTTTTAAGTATTGTGGTTTCACAATATTTATAATATTTTGTGGAAGTCCAGGGGATTTGGCGGTGAATATTTTACCAAGTGCCTTTGCTTTTTGAAATTTGCACCAACTATCGGTTCCAGTTGGGCATTGACCATGCATAGGCTTTTCGGTACTGGAACAGCAGTGGTAAAACGCAGCAATAACTGTGCTTTGCATGTTTGCTAAATTGTTTGTATTACTGCGAATTGCTATTCCGTAATAATTTTGCAATTTATCGATCAAATTGTCCGTCAATTTTCCCTTTCCTCCCAATCCTTTCACCGACTTTTTTAATTTTCTGAGATGAGTCCCAACCCTTTTCTGCACGTGACCAATGCATTCTAGTTTGTTAACTGTATTAGGAGCATACATATTTTTTACCGATTCATATGCTTTGGAATCCCCATCACCATAGTAATCCGTGTACTGTAATTTACGTAGATTCTCTGATCGCTCAAATATGCGATATGCTCCGACAGTCTCCATGCTTGAAGCAGAACCCTTATGATTGAAACAAACATGTGTATTAGAAGCAGCACCTGGAACTTTAGTCAGATTTGAACACGTTCTACAAAAATGTGACATTATTTCAATGTCCAAAATCTTTCCTGTGTCAATGGATATGCAACTGACACAACCATTGTGAGACGAGTAGCCACGCTTCTGCCAAGTCCCATCCATCGACACGCCACAGCAGCTTAATGATTCTTTGGGCGAGTTTTTTAATTCTTTTACCTCAGTTGCTGCATTTTTCATGCTTTCTATAGAAACTATAGATGCAGCCTGCTGAATCTTTAATTCTTGATTTCGAAAAGCTTTTTTGGAAAGGAAAGGCAAGTCCAACATACCGAACAGTTTATTTCCAGCAGTGTACCCTTTTCCAATAACTCTTAAGGCAAAAACAATCAGAGTATTCAGATTAAAATTATTGTTGATTTTTTCCGATGAAGTAAAGCCTTTTAAGAAATCACAGTTCTTACATTTTATGGAAAAGTTTGAGCATATTCCATACCTAGAGTCCTCTGTCAAACTGAGTTCATCATGTAAACAAATTGGACAACAGAGTACTGAAAAAACAGAAAGCAAAGTGGTGATATCAAATATTCGATGTCCGAATATTTCATTACAATTCCCAGAACTTTTTTCTGAGAAATTATCATTCACAACTTCAAGCTTTGATGCACTTGCAGTTTTCCGTTCAATGTTACTTCCAGTAGGTGTATCTTGAGCATCTATACTTGAACGTTTGTTTCTATATTGATTTCCGGAAAACTTTCGCTTTTTTGGGCGAGATTTATAATTATGGCCCATATTTAGAATGTTTTAAAAAACTTTTAAGCAAATTTTTAAAGTAAAATATCAATTTTTGTGAGAAAAAGAGACCAAACATATAGCTTAAGAAAAACACAAGCTAGAATGTAAACAGACTGTCTGTTGCCAATTTTTAGCAAGAAATAACTACACTAATAATAAAGTAATGGCTTAAACGCTAGAAAAATTACGGAAATATATTTTATAAATTAAAAAAATGAGAGAAACTGTAAAATTTGAGTTAAAAATTGCAATTTTCTGCAACTTCCGGTTTCGAAATGCTACTTCCGGTTCCCTTTAGCAGAGAGTGATGTTTTTTAAAATCACTCTAACTTAATTTCTATTTCGTGTTAAGGAAAAAGAAAAACTGTTTTGGAAAGAAAAATGTTCAAACTATAATATTTTGAAATAAAAAAAAAATTGCCTTATGTGGTCGAAAAACCACATTTTCAACGTAGGCAGTCACCTTAACCGGAAATATTATTGCTCATGGAATGTTTGGATATAAACTGGCCTTATATGTCAAAGTATATCAAAACCCTGTTTTAGCTCATTTACATTTATCTGCTTTTATCCATTTTTTTTTACCATTCCTTATTTTTAAACTTGAACGGCACGCATTGAAACAGACGTCATGATATTTTCATTGATAATTCCTTTGCAAGAACTTTCACAAAACTGTTTTCAATCCAACACTGTGCTATGCACAACTTCATAAAATATTCTTATTTCAATCCCACCCGTACATTTTAACTCATTCATATTTATTACGAATGCATTCGTAAACACGCATATATCGCTACACACATAGTGGAAAGAAGCAATATATATTAAAAGAAACTTCTCTCCTTCGGACTATTTTCTAGATTAAAATTCCATCCCAATAACTCAATGAACTAGTACCAAACTGCCTTGCGCTACATTCTAATTTAGAAACGAAGAGGCTTTCTCTTCGTATCTTAGTCGAAAAATATTATTTTTTATCTTTAAATTTTCAGTTGCGAAATAATATTTCAGAGTAATACTTTTTCTATATATATTAATGAAATTAGCTTCAAGATAAGTTATAAAACCTCTTAGCTTTGTAATCAAATTATTTACGTAATATACAAGTGAATTAATAATGCTTTGTGTATAAATTGCAACAAAAAACAACACATAATAACCATAGTGGTTATATATGAAGCCTTCTATTTGCTCTTTTATAGAATTATCCTTATACGTATTAACAATTTTGCGAATCTATTAAGGCACTCAAACTTTTTTCCCGCCGGACCACAAGCATATAACAGGCATTTCATGCAGGCCGCAATATGAAGATAATGGGGGGAGGGGCAAACACACACTATCAAAACAAGGCAACATTAGACAAACCAAATTGATCAAATATTAAAACTCCTTTTTGGATTCTATTTTAATACTATATTTACAT
Organism: Trichonephila clavata; assembly: GCA_019973975.1. Classification (NCBI taxonomy): domain Eukaryota; kingdom Metazoa; phylum Arthropoda; class Arachnida; order Araneae; family Nephilidae; genus Trichonephila; species Trichonephila clavata. The sequence continues at coordinate 11,882 of BMAO01032214.1, read as the reverse complement.
TTCTATCAAACACACAGAAAAAATATTTATGGATTTTTTGTTGCGTTATGGGGCAGTTTCCATGTCATTACATCCACGACATAGCCTCTTATTTACATTCTACTATCAAAAAAATCAAATTGATAACAAAATTGATAGAATTTCCCTTTAACTTTTTAGTAGGTTGCTTTTAAATAATTGAAAGTTCAACGGGCTATCATCGGGACACTCAGAAAAGGCCGATGCGCGGGCTGCAGGTTGAGAATCGCTCTGTTAAGGTATCCGACTACTTGAGCCAACTTTTTTTAAATAAAAAATAGAGATATGGGGATTTTTTGAGGGTTTTAGATTTCTTTAGTACATTTTAAGAAAAATATGCTAATTTAGAGGATAAACAGAAATTATTAATACTAAAATGAGGAAAAAATTGGTAAAAATTTACAAAAATAACATTAACGGGGCACACTTTGTACCAAAACTTTATGAAAAAATTTTCAATTTTTCGATTCTAATGTGTTGCTATATTATTCATTTTTGAAATGACTTTCAGAATAAGAGAAATTTTAATTCTTACAAAAACTAGAGCACTTTATCTAAGTTATTATATGAAATTGCTTAAATAACAATGATTATATTAACAGAATGGACTATAAATTTTGTAATAAAGCAGTGATTAATAAATCTGAAGGTTAAAGCACTTCTACTATTATACAAAACATACACAAAAATTTTCAGTTAATTATTTTTGAAGCTTCTTGAGCAATCACTGTTCCCGTTTGAGTATTTTTAAAAAAACACATTTCGATTAAAACGCATTTTGAAAAGTATGACATCTTTCTTAATGTAATGGCATCTGCTTTTACTAAAACACTTGTTGTTTTTGTTCTAAGGAACGGAAAATAATAAACTTGGTATTTTTACAAAGATAATAAAAAGGTCTATAAAACAAAATTATAAAATAAACTTTGTCAATTTTTAGGGTAGTTGGATACTTTAACTGCTATAGAAAATGTCAAAAAAAGATTGGGGGGAGGGGTTGAAAGATGTATTTATATTACTATTATTAGTTATAGTAAAATTGCTTATTAAATTAAAAAAATTAATTTATAATTTTCCAATCTGAAAAATAAGTAGGGATATTTTTAATTTGTTATAACGATTGCAAATTTAAGGTAAATATGAGAGCAATAAAAAATGCGCACTTTATGAAAGAAATATGTGTCCAAATAAATACACTAAGACATGAGATTTTAATTTAAATGAAGAAATGAAGATTCTTGACAATTAATCATATTTTAATTGTGTTATTCTTTGTCCTTAACGGAAAATATTCTCACTAAGTACAAATAATATTGTAAAAGGAATGTAGCATTTGGATTAGAGAAATTACAAGGTAGTTAGTAATAAGGCTAATCCACTCTAGACACATTAAATGAGTTTATTTTAAAATTGAAGTAATAATATGTTTGTCTAAAACAGCATTTTTTTTTAAAAATCCATTCTAATGATATAACGAAAAATAGAATTCAAGTAAGAAATAAAACTATCACAAAACTCAAATTTCTGTAAAAGCCTTAAAATTTACTGATTATTTTGACTTAACAGATGCAAAACATACACATTTTATTTTCAAAAAAATATTCTATCTCTTTATTAATACATTTTTCTTATCATGTCACCCACACATTTTAATTGGGAAAACATTTTTCGCAATAAGCTACAGCCCTCGTTAAAGGTATGGTATTTTTTAAACTTAGAATAGGATATTCTTTAAGCACCAATAGATTCTTTAAGAGAAAGAATTGCGCAGAAACCATTTTGACATAGTTCTAACCAAAGAGTTGAATAAAAAGAACGCCAAAACACAATTTCAAAACCTCATTAAAATAACTTAGTTCACATTTCTTTCCAAAACGACTATGCACTTCTCCATTGAGAAGATAAACCTTTTCTCTTCCTTTTACACACACAAACATATAATTAATTTTAAAAGGATCCCACGTCGATTGTCGGTTAACAATGCAATTTATTTATTTATTTCAACTTAGAGTGATTTATATTTTTGTATGATCATTTATCGCGTTAGATATTTTAAATATCTTAGACATTACAGAATCTGTCTTTGTGTCCATGTTACTGACTTTCTGATTGATGTTTCCGATTGCTTTCGAAGTGCAAATTTTAATGTCTGTATCTCTATCGATTAAATATTTTTATATAAAATAAAAGGAGATATTATTTATAGAATTAAAATAATTTTTTTAATATAAAATTATTTTATTTAACGATTTCATAAGTATTTTAAAATAATTTTTTTAATATTATAAAATCATTTTATTTAACGATTTCATAAGTATTAATATTTGCTTTAATATTGAACTAATCACCATAGAATGAACAAGAAGATTATGAATGAATTGTCCTTTTTTCACCATTTACCTGTTACAGTATCATTTCCTTTTTTAATAACACAAAAAATATAAGAGATATTTAAACTTTTAAAAAAAAATTATTTTAGTCACCATATGAAATCGTAAAGAAACATGTTATATTTATAGAAGTGGCAGGTATTTTTTTTTTTTGAAATGTTGTCATATTTTACTGATTTTTAAAAACCTAATCTAAGCAATTCTAAGGTAACAAAAACAAACAAATTTTTCAATTAATTATCATTGTAGAATTTTTCACTATCATAGCAATTTACATAGCAATATTTACAAATTTTCTGGAAAAAAAACAATTTTGTATAAATAAACTATAGTTTAAAAAAACTAAAAAACACACTTTTATAGTTAATAGAACCAAGTTGTACCTTTTTCTTTTTGTCACCAAATCTGGAATTAGTCATCAAATCTGGAAGTGGGATCTGATGAGGGATGGGACCTGAGAATAGGAAATCGTTAATCCTGATGATCCTGATCAGGAAAATGGAACAAAATTATTAATTTATTGTATTGTCATCGGTTCTGGAGAAGTGAGTAAAATTTCGAATTAATCTGACCTTTTAAAGCGCATAAAAATAGAGTTCAAAGATTCCGTTACGAACAAGTGAAGCTCATAAAAGGGTGATAATAGGATTTTAAATTAGGTAACTGCACAGTGGAAATGTCATCGATATTTACAAAAACAATAGCAAATTTTTCAGTTATAAATTGGAAATAGAAAACTACACTGGCGTCCAAAAGGTAAGCATAATTGATAATTATGTGAATAAAGAAGGAACTGTAAATCAGAATGGCGCGAAACGTGACATGCTAGTGTAAAATGATTATAAAATAAGGAAGCAAATCAAAAGAATGATAATAATTAATTTTATTATCCAAAGTAGCAGTTTGAAAGAAAACTGAGCATAGCACGGATTCACACTTCAAAGAAAAAATGAGAGAAAACATTAAATAAAACACTGATGCTGCAGTTTAATAAAGCGTGTGCTCACTGACAGATACTTGCTATGAGATGATGAATGAGTTGTGGGCTCAAACGGCTCTAAGCTTCTTGGAGAGCTCTCTTCAGTTCTGTAACGGAGCTTGGAGGGTGCGAAAGGGCTGCAATTTGTCTCCCGAGCATATCCCACACATGCTCGATAGGATTTAAATCAGGACAGTTCCCAGGCCACGACATGCGCTGGATGTTTTCCGTTTCAAGGAAGTCATCAATCAGCACCGTTCGGTGACATGGCGCATTATCCTCCATGAATATGAAGTCAGGACCGACAGCACCTCGAAACAAGCGAACATAAGACTCAAGATCTTCGTCTCTGTATCTTTGAGCAGTCATAGACCCCGTGTCAAAGAAAAGGAGGTCTGTGCGTCCGTCCATCATGCTCTGCCTGCCCATACCATTACTCCCCTTGATGGAAAATGATGTCTTTCCGTTAGGTTTCTTGGTTCAAAACGTGTTCCACGTTCTTTCCATATCATTACCCGCCGAGAATCACTATTCAGACTAAACCGGGACTCGTCACTGAGCATCACATTGGCCCACTCTCCCCCACTGCAAAGTTGATATTTCAAACTCCAGTTCAAACGAGCGCGTTTATGCGCAAACGTAAGGGGAATGCAAACTGCTGGTCTTCTGGCATACAGGCCAGCATGATTGAGTCTCCTGTAAACAGTTTGTCTCGAAATTCGTATTCCTGTGGCGACTGTGAGCTCCGAATTCAGTGATCTAGCAGTACTGCCCCTCTGACGTTGCGCACTTATTACCAGATATCGGTCTTGGCAAGGGGTTGCGACACTTGGTTGTCCTGATACTGGTTGTCGGGTAACATCTCCCGTTCTTTGAAAGTTCTGCCACAGTTTTGAGATCACAGACTGGTCCACATTCAGAATTCGAGACACTTCGGTTTGTGATCGCGAGGATTCCAGCATTCCAACGATTCTTCCTTTCGTAAACATGTCCAATTGGCGGCTCTGTGCCATCATTCACTTTGTTTGATGGTTAACAACGTTCCTTCGCACAGCAGATGTACGAAACTTGTCTGAACTGCTTATGCTGCGTGAATCAGTTTCTCCGCGTTCCGACATGCGCCGTTGTTTCGCGCAGGACGTAGTCGACTGAAAAGTTTTGCATAAACCCAATGTTTCTTCTTCACCCAATTAATATCCGCAAGAAATTTGGAATAATTTTACGAATAATTACTCCATGTTTTTTGCATTTTACGATTAATGCTTAACTTTTGGACATAAGGACTTGCTTTTGGACATCTATATATTCTTACACACCTAGTAAATTTGGTCAAAAATTAAAATTCTAAGCCGTTACGTCATTTTTTTGACTAAATCCGAGTTTTTAAGATAGACAAATCCATTGATTTACTGGTTTGAAATTCCTATTTTCTTAGGATATTAGGAATAAAAAAGCCTATTTTTATTCGACAGTTTTAAATTTAAGCTTGATTAAAAAAATGAAATGATTCGATTTAAAATATAAATTTTGAAGTTTTTTTTATGCAAAAGAATTTGTTTCCTTTCAAAAATACTTCATTTAAATAAATTGAAGTCGGTTTAAATACATTTTAATTTAGACTTAAATTCTGATTTCGAGACAATTTTTTCTAAAATTTTATAATTACCAGCACTTTTTATTTTTTACTTTATGATTTGTTATAATATCCATGTGTGTGTGGTGTAGCCTTTGACCACGCGTAATTTTTTATTAATTCCAATTAAAATTGCAGTACATTTTTCGCGCTACACAATTCGTATACGTTCTGCGCCTTGTTTAATAGATCACTTCAGTCCGAAGGCTCTTACTGGCTTATGTAGATGATACCACAACACATTCCCCCCCGAATGAGTCAGTGGATAGGAAAACGAATAATATAGTTATGGCGAGCGTTTGAGTTGTTGCTGTTAATTGGAGGTGTTGCATCAAGTGAGTCTGACGAGATTTTTGTGCGTAGATGGTGCCAAAATAGTTCATAAATTTACGCTGTTTTTAGGGCAGGGTCATGAATGAAGTAGAGTGCAAATTCGGTGGACAGAACCCGGTGTCTTCGGTTTCGTAAGCACGTAACATACCATTAGACAAAAATGTCCACTCCTGACCGGATGTTGTTACTGGCTTATATACAGTGGTGGCAAAAAGTCCTGAACACACTGATTTTTTAGCGTAATTTTTGTGTTTGACTTCATTTTTCGTTGTGAAATTATCGCACTATCTTAAATATTGTCATTGATTTTAATGTATTTTTATGCTGATTTCAAATCTGTTTGTAGATTTCATCTAAAGTAAATAGTTTCATTGATATGCTGAAAAAACCTTGACAAGAAAGCACTAGGTCACTGTAAGAATGAGTGAGTGTGTTTTCCACCAATTAAATGTTCCGTTATTTCAACCAATGAGAGAGCAGTAGCGATAAAGGGTTGAAAGAAAAAGGTAAAACGTGGTTTATTGTATTGAATTCAGTTGTGTGTGTGCTTGTGGAAAATAGTGTATTGAAAGCAATTTGAAGTGCGTTTGTGGAAAATATTGGAATTATGGCTAAATTTTCATTTCTGCCTGAGAATAAAAGGTACAAAGTAATACATTTGAAGGAAGAAGGTTATTCTATGCGCCAAATTGCTGCTAAAGTACCATGTGGCCTTTCTACTGTTGTGAGAACTTTGAAAGATTTTCTGAAACAAATTTTATTGAGGACAGGGGGCGATCAGGACGACCAAGAAAAACATCTTTACGTGAAAGCAGGTTATTGCACAGAATTTCGCTTTCAAACAGAAAGATTAATTCCTCACAAATTTTGAAACAATGGACTTTGATATAAAATGTGAGTGTGTGCCCAAGAACTGTTAGAGGAAGACTGCTGGAAATTGGGTTACGAGGCTGTAAAGCGCGCCCAAAATCATTACTGACTGAATTTCAACGCAAGAGGCGATTGACGTGTGCAAGGGAACATTCATTATGGACTATTAAAGACTGGGAAAAGGTAATACTTAGTGACGAGAGTCAGTTTTGTATTTTTGGTAACCAAAATAGTGCCAATGTAAGACGACGCACTCATGAGGAATTCAGTCCTCAGTGTCTGAAGCCCACAGTAAAGTACCCGACCAAAGTGATGGTATGGAGTTGCATGTCTTTTCCTGGTGTTGGAAGACTTCACATCGTTATCGGATCAGTGAAAGCCATGGATTACATTGAACTAATACAAAATAAATTGCTACCAACTGCGAGAGATCTTTTTGGGAATCAGTCATGGATTTTTCAGGACGATAACGCCCCTTGTCATCGTGCAAAGGTAGTCCAGAAATGGTTGAAAGACCATACTGTGAATAGAATGAACTGGCCAGGACAGTCTCCCGACATTAATCCGATAGAGAACTTGTGGTCTTTGTGTGGACTTTTTGCCACCACTGTAGATGATACCACTACAAATCAAAAATAAATAGCCTGGGATAAGCATGCACAAAAGAATTAAAATTTTAAAGCAATTGGATGATTTATTCTAGAGTTCGATTTTTAAAATGGAGGAATAAATAACGTTATGGTTCACTTTTAAACTCTATGCCAGCTTTCAGAAAAGACACATAGTTAAAGCTAAAACAATGGATTTAGCAATTTCTTCTCTAAGCTACTGCATGATTAGTATGCAATAACTAAACGATAACGAAGATTGGCCAGCAAAAAGAAACACATCTCTAAATATAGTGACCTGTGTTGTGATAGTGTGGCAGGGCATAGTAACAAAGTGGCTTTATACGGTTTTGAAAGTCTCGAAACAAGCTTGCAGTAACCTTTTGAACCCTGCTGGACATTGGACTCGTCACTAAAGACTTTTCTTGTCCTTTCAGAGTAGCTTCAAATTGATTATAACATCATGAGCCATTGCATTTTTAATATTATTATTGACCATTATCAGTCATTTATGTTAATTTAATAAATTTTCAACATCTTGCGTGACGGTATCATTTTTTTTTTCGTTTCTTCTATTTTATTGCCTTTTGAGGGGGGATATTGTAGCATATGTAATAAGTGTTTAATTTGACGAAATTAAATAAAACGTCAATTCATATTGTTTCTAATATATCTCATTAATTTCTTATATAGGGTAGTTCTTTGATTAAATATTTTTTATTACATGGAATGGTATTATACCACAGACAAATTTATCAAATGAAAATGTGTCGCCAAATAAAGTGATATGCAGCCAATAGAGGAGAATTGTTCCTACGCAAGCACAATCTAGTTCGTGAGAACGAACAAGAGTTTTGATGAAGTCTTTTGATTTGGCAAGATTGATCAACGGTATAATACGTAATTACTCATGAAAATAAGCCTTCTCCGTAAAAATGTAAATTCCAAAAAAAAAAAAAAAATACGTATTAAAATCTGCCAAGTAATTTTGTTTTTATTTGAAATGGTTTCCGTTTAAAAAGAACAAAATTTAACTATTTCAGACATTAACTCTCATTTCTTTCAACTTGAATATAATATTTTCATTAAGTGAGTTCTTTATTTATATCAGTCATTAAAAAGAAACACGCTCTTTGAGGATCTTAGGCTCTTCCGTAGAGTTATGATGTATAATTAATATCTTTACAACTTATTCTGTTTCTCTAAATGGTGAAATATTTTAAGCCCATAACACATTTCTAGTCTCAGTTATGTATTTAAATAATTCAGAAAGGATTAAAAATAGTACACTCGAATCATATTTAATTCATAAGCTACTTTTGCTTCTTCCCAAATTGCCATAAAGGAATAGCAAACATGAAAATTTAACTACTGGTTAAACTTCACTGCATTTCACATTTAAAATTGTTTATAAATGTTGCATAAAATAGAGGAATATTTACTCTTATGCTGAATAATAAAGTACTCTTCCTTATAATAGTTAAAGTTATGTAAATTGTGCTTTAGCCTAGAATAAAATAATTTGTTATTTATACTTTAGGAGGCAATTTAATTTAATTTCGATGCCTAATTTTCCTTGAGATACGTTATGCCAGAAAATAGCATCAGCTTCCAATACATTTTCTTCCTTTCATTTTTTATACCTCTTAATACTAATAATATTGGTCAGGTATTTCTATAAAATTCTTCAATCAAAAATATAAGTTTAAAAATAACATTTTCAGCTGTATACTTAAATTAAATTAAACTCTTTAGTTCAGCAGCTCATTAGAGAAGGCCAAGGCCTACTATGCCCAACTCAGTTTTCGTGATCTTAATTGTTGAGGTACATGAGCAAATATTTCAGTCAGGTGGTCACTGGGCAAAACCCAACAGTGTTTAGTTTCCAAGCAATCTTGTCCTCATTTATCGACCCACTGAAGGGATGAAACGCTGAGACGACATTGCTTAGCTTGGAATTGAGCCCGGATCTGTAGCGTGGAAGTGCAATATGCTGCCACTCGGCCATTAGACTTCAACTACTAACATTCGAAATTTTAAAAGCTTCACAATTGAACAATTTTCTTAGTAGCAATAGCATGATTTTCTGAAGTAATTATTTTGAGTTTTTAATTAGTTGATTTTTTTATTTCAAATGGGAAATGTTGATCAATATTTTAAAACATTAAGATGCTATTTAAGTGTGTGTGTTTAATTTTTTCATAAAAGAGATATCTTTTTGTGTAATTATTTATGTAATGAAGGGATTTTAAACCTGGTACATTTGAAGAAAACTGAAAGTATGCAAACTTTCCACTTCTCTCGGTATTGCTACGTGGATTATCGGCCTCTCGCACCAGAATATGTGATAGATGCATGGTGTTGTTCCAGCACATTTTTTTGATAGATCTGCGTAACTACTTCCATTCTACACATCCCAAGAGGTGGATTGAACACGGCAAACCTGTTACTCCCCGCTCCCCGGACCTAAATATCTTGGATTTCTTTTTTTGGGGCCAGCTGAAACCGCTTTTGTATGAAACGCCGGTGGCTACAGTAGAGAATATCAGGGAAGGATCACTTCATCTGACATAACCAGCACATCAGATTTGTTTGAACGTGTCCAACACTCCTTCGTCCATTGTTGTGGACTTGTATTTGCCCTACGTGACCGCAACTTCGAACAATTCCTGTGACAATCACTTGTCATTGCATTTCTGACGTCGATCTGTGAGGCTTTGTTCGTATTGTAAACATACTTTACCTCTTACTGACCCTTTTCCTTCCACCCATCTTAACTGTTTTTCGAATTACTTAGACTATACGAGGTTTGCGTCCCCTTGTTTTATATTGATTTGTCATCCCCGTGCTGCCTACTATCATCCCTCTGAATTTGTTGCTCGAATTCGGTAGCACCCTGTATAAGTAATTTTCACTGTTGGCTTTTCAATTATTTATTCCATGTAATATTTAATAATCTGAAAATAAATTACGTATATAGAACGTTTAAAAAATAACATTTTTGGCTATTACATTAATTTAAAAAAATTTTCTGAGAAAGTAAGCCAAGGGTCATTCACATTTTAAGTGTTTTCTATCAATATACGGAATATAAGTAATGTGTATATTCAGAGGATATGCTACTGTAAAATATTGATACATTTCATTATCTTATGTAAAATTCAATTCCACATTGGAAAGATATATACTTTCTAAATAATAAGCAAATTTATACGAAATGTTGTATTTAATACTGTCTGTTAAAATATATTTCATTATTGCATATATTGAAGTAAATGGATTCACAGTAGATTATCCTGAATCCTTTTAAGGTACGGAGAATGATTCATTTCATATTTCATGAGTTTATTATATGCCACCATTAAATTGGTATGCACTCTCATTAATATTTATGTAAGAAGCAAACATATTCCACACAATGAATCGTAAATCATTTATTGCATTTTATCGTGCTATATTTCAGCATTTTTATTGCATAAACAGAACAATGAGAAAAATTACATAATCATATATTATACACATACACATATAAGGAGAAATCCGTATGGAATAATAAGAATTATATAGTTGTGCTAGTATTTTCGCTGAGGGTTAATTTATATTTGCATATATGGCGAGAGGGAAAGCTATTATAATTTTAAGTGAGAGAGTTTATTTTTTGTTAGATTAATCAACGAATTACATGCATTTTGCTTATATCATGAAAAAAAACCCAACAAAATTGAGGTATAACTTTAAAACATCACTTTTATCCAATTCTGCACTTGTTTTATTTCATTGAATTCATAATCAACTAAATTAATCTACTGTATGCCTATTTTAGATACACAGTAGAACGTCATTTATCCGAATCAATTGGGACTGGACACCGTTCGGATACGCGATTGTTCGGATAACCGAAAACCGAATGCGATCCATGCAGTACATGAAACTGGACACAATACGAATATTTAAAATCGTCACATGCGGGAAACGTGCTTGAAGAAAATTCAAAATAGGTGCAAAATGTCGCAATTTTACCATTATTGCGGAAAATAATCACTTATTTCTTGCTGTACAATTGAAAACCTTCGTTGTTTTTTCTCTGAAAGGTCTCTAATTTTTTCTTGAACGGCAATAGTTGAGTAGAACAGCACTCTAATTGTTGTTCTGCCACTCCAAAGCTGTCTCTAACGCGCAGAAAACACGTCTGAATTTGACGGACCCTTGCTACTTTCGTTGTTGCTGTTGTCTTCATCCGTTTCATCATCGACAGGATTGGATTCTTCTTGCACAGACGTCCCAGTCTCGTTATTATTTAGCATTTGAAATCCACAGTCTTTTGCATCGTATGCCATCCAGGTTTCTACATCTTCTTCATCGCATTCTTGAAATCCTATAATCGATTGGACAAAGTCGGTAATCTCCTCCCTGTGGTCGTCATTGAAGTGCTTTTCGCTTTCTAAATCTGGACACAACTTATTCCACCAAATGACAAAAACTGAGATTCCCCAAATCCCTCACCTTGGGTTTTCTTTTCACTTTCGGCCTCACGCGAAACAACTGTTGAACATTGCACTGTTCGAAAACGTATTCATATGCAACATATGTAGTTGACAAAAAAAAAATCACTGGTCCGGATATTTGACGCTCCGGATAATAAACGTTCGGATAAACGACGCTCTACTGTATTGTTAAAAATGTTTAAAATACATCAATTATAAGATAAACGGGCTTCTTTTCATTTTCACTTTGCATAGGTAAATTAATATTTATCCACTGAATATTGGCAAAAATATATGGGTGCTTTTGAGGAGACTATTTCATTCTTTACCAGTTAACTGTAGCTCTCCAGTTTGATAGAGAGTGACATGTGTGCCACGAAAATCGAACTAACACGAGTATACTCGTCAATCACAGAGTAAGTTGTGCTGTTAATTATTGTTAAAATATTTTATCAAAAAGATAAGTTTATTTTATAAAATTGCCAATTTTATTACTAATACTTATTGTATGGGGTCTAAGTACAATGCTATAATTTAATTTAGCTTAGTATTAGATCCATGAGGCCA
>BMAO01032213.1:0-19412 GCA_019973975.1 Trichonephila clavata | reverse complement strand
TGTTTTTAAGTGAGGCAAATTACCCTTTTTGCATCCGCATGCCCTTTCGGTCTCGCCTAGTCATTGGTCAGGAACCAAGCGCAAAGTTACAAAAGTTAAAATTATCTCCAAATTTATGAGTTCATTCAACTTTCATGAACATTGACAACTCGGTGAGAGCCTGCGCTGGGACCCCCGACTTAGGAATCCGACAACATCCTGTAAACAAGGGGAATACACAAATTACATGTGTATTGGGGACCATGTTCAAACCCGATCAGCATCCAAGCTTTCCAGACTCCAAGCCTCCCATCAATACACATAAGCCAAACGGAAATGATAAAAATATATTCTGTATTTGATGTGTGTGTGTGTGACATTCTTAAAAATGTTAAAATGTCTTGTAAATAGAAAATAACCGATTTCATTTATAACTATTAGAGTAAAATGAAATTCCAGAATAAAACACTATTAATAAAATTGATACGTTTTTTTTCAATAAGCTAATTAGTTTAACTACTAGCATCATTAATTATATTTCGATAAGTATTCTTCTTGCACTTAGGTACAGAAATAAAATTATCATCAATAATTCTTAATTTTTCAAGTGTTATATATATATACACATTTCAAAAATATACACAAAATAGTTATAAACCTAAGCTAACTATAGTCATGACAGTATACAGTCTTAGCCACAGATGATGAATTCTCTGCACTTTATATATGTCAGTTGGGATAAACTCTCTGCCAGGACAACTCAACGCACCTCCCGCATAAATACTTTTACTTCAACTTCGGCGGACTTACTTAAAACCCTTGGACGAACTGAACTCTCTCCTGATTGACGCTTGAAATATGACTTGATTCTAGTCATGGCTCGGGGGTACAAAACGATTTGCTGAATCATTGGAATAAAGTTTCAAATGATATACGGCTGCACTTTTCATTGTTCTTATCAGTCTCAAACACTTTAACTTAGTAAAACTCCAAGTCGTGTTAAATATGACTATGAGCAATATTCTATCTGAGTATGACAATCTTGATCACAATTACTACCTGAATATCTCCCTTCCCTGCCCCAGCAGTTTGTATATAAGGACTTCGGAATACCTAGGGTATATTGTTTCGGTTACAACTTGGATTTTCTCTCTGGAAAGTTTGTTGAACCCTGCCCTTAGAGAACGTTTGGGCTGCTTAACAACGGTGTTTGCTATGGGACCGTCTACATGTAAATTCACCACAAGGTATGTAAATTAGTATTACTGTTTAATTAGAAGTGCGTTTAAATGAGAATGGAAACCAGAGATATAGAGAAAAGATTAGAATAGGAGACAGAATTAGGCGTTATTATGCAAGCCTTGTTAAGTCTGGAACAACTTTAGTAGTTCAGAGCGGGCTGACCTGAAACAAATTCCTTGCTAGAAGTCTACAATTTAGATGCCACCAGATACGTAGTTAACATTTTGTGAGAGTACCCAAATTCTCTGTATATTAAATTTTATTTGGTTTTGATTATTTTAGGATGGAAAGTATCGGTTAATTTAGATTTTTGTTGAGTAATTTTTCTCTTAGTGTGAACGAAATGTGTCCATTATATACTGAATATTAGGTACTTCTCAAAAATATATTTAATTAAACTGAGATGCGTCCCAAAATTTCCTAAATAATACTGGATAAAAGCTAACAAAGGAATTATCAAATAATGTGTACCTACAGTATTTATATTGGATGAAATTATAATTTTGGTGTCCAAAATTATGCCATTGATTTCTTTCAAAATTTCATAAATTTTAAAAGAAATAATCTAAGCAATTTAAATCTTTTATTTCGGATTACATTCTTTAGAAAATATAAAAATCACAACACATAAAAGGATTCGTACTTTATTAATTTCATTTTAATTAAAATAATTTGGTTTAGTTTTATGTATTAATCAAATGCAAAAAAATAATAAAATAAAATAAATTATATAATTTTTCCATTTAAGCGTAATTTCACCTATGTGATTTTTACAATACCGTCAATAGTTTTATTTTTTCAGTAAATAATTGTTGAAAAACCTTTGTGTTTTTTCGAAATAAGTAATTTCCATATTCAAGAAGAAATATTTTAAACTATATCTCTATAAAGAAACCTATAAAGGTATATTATAATGAAACAGTAGAATTCATATTAAAGAATTATTTTGAATATTTCCATATCATTGATCATTATTGGGATACCAAAAACAAACAAAATGTGTAAATGCAAGTTATTGAAAAAAACGCCAAAGGTTTTAAACGTTTCTTTTTAAATGCATATCAAAACAAACTGTATTCTCTTCCATTCATTAAAACATTCTTCCTTATCGAATAAACTGTCCCAGACAAAAAAAAATAGTACCTTAGAATTAATTAGCGTTTTTCCCTTGCATACCGCAACTTCTCCTCCTTGAATCACATCCTCTTGAATAGCGAAACCTCAAGTGCCCGAGTGAGGTTTATTGCTTTCTACTTAACACTCTCAAGCATTTACAAAATCCTTAAGTGCAGTGCTTCCGCTTTCTTTAACAAATACACCCCTTCGCTACCGCTTGTCAAAGAGGATCTCAGGTGTTAATTAAGCAAACAGATTCTTACAGGCAATGTGGCTGTACAGAGAGGGGATTAAAGTTCCAAGCGATCTTTCGATTCTAGCAAAAGCTTTGCGAAAAGTATTACCAGACGATCAAGGAGAGTGATTGCATTGCAAGAGCGGTGTGGTTGCGTTGTTATAATTATTTAATTGTTATAAAGGAACATATCGAGGTAATTTAGTAAATCTTTATGTTTGATATTTTTGTTTGATAATTGAAGATTCAAATAATTTTGAACAATAAATGTAATTAATTTCAAATTTAACTTTTCATTTTACACTTAATGTTGTCAATAATTTAAAGCATTGTTGAGGGATTTATTTTTGTTCTTTATAAGATTTTAATATTTATATGCTATAAGGAATTCAAAAAAAAAATATTTGTCAATATTTAATTTACGTACAGAGATGATGTCCATACTGTGCTCCTTTATTTGTTAAATACTTCTATTTATAAATCGGTGATTGTTCGAATTTATTCTATTTGAATTTTGAATATTCAAAGAAGTTTATTTTTACACTTAAATATAATCAAGCCTTGAAAGCATTATAATGTGATTTATGTAAAGGTTAAATTTTGATGTACATACAATATCTTCTTTAGTTTTGTTCGAGAAGAAAATTATTGATAATATATAAAGATTCCAACTGATTTCCTATATTTCAGTTTAGTGGAAAATACAAAAAATTGATAATTTAACTGAATAATAATAATATTATTCTAGAAGTATTTATTAATGTATTGGCATCATCTCTGGAAACATACCTACTTGAAATTTCTTAAATAAACAAAAAATTTCTTGAGAATAAGCTCTGTAAAAATTTTTCATTATGCGTATATATAATTATTTTTTAAGCAGCGGGATCGAAAATAATCGAAATAATTAAACAGATACGTTGCATATACGCATAACATGGGGGAAAACATAATGCAAATATACTTTTTCTTACTGATAAGATTTATATTTGATCTTTTTTTTTTCTAACTGATATATTGATATCTCGAATTGTTTGGATACTTATTTTAATTCATTTGTATTTTTTAAAGTTATATTCATTTTCTTCCAAATAACTTGCAAATCATATTAACGTTTGGATTATAAAACGTAATTGGTTATATATTTTTTAAACTTTTAGTAGTAAAGTATATTTATTTTTAATTACAATTTACTCATTCTTAACCAAATGTTATTTTCAGTCACATCAAATACAGTAAATTCAGGCTACCTTTTAAATAGTTATTTGCAATTTAAAATATATTGTAATTAATTGTTAGAGTTACTATAAATGAGCTATTGCATATAAATACAATACTTAATTTTACTGGTTTATCAATGCATTTAAGGTATCCGAACACGTTGAAAATGACCAAATTCAGTCAAGACCGATATTTTTGTTTTTTATTTTACTGAATAGAGCTATTATTTGACTTTACGAAACATACTTTGTTTTGTTTCTTCACTACCTAGAGACCACGTTACAATCAATTTTATAAAGTTAGAAAAACCGGAAGTGGGTTTTTGATCTATCAGAAGTGGGCATTTAAATTGCTCAAAATCTATCATGGCGAGTCTGATAACTCAAAATATTACGAATGTATTTCTATAAAACTTTTTGAACCTGATATTTATGTTATTTTCTAGAGAATGTACTAAAATATTTCTAATTGTATGAATACTTTTAGAGTTATGGCTTGTTGTTTAAATAATTGTCTCATAAAAAGTGTAACATTTCTTATAATGTTTACTCAATCAGCTATAAAATTTTCAAATTTTAATAAAAAAATAAAATTTTAGTACATTTTCTAGACAAATGCATCTAATTTGTTTTAGTAATACATTTACTAATATATGTTTATTACTTTTTTCTCTAAATGCTTTGAAGTTTTTCAAAAATATTGCTAAAATTTCACTTATATTTGTGATTTTTGTAAAATTCAGGTAATTTATTTTAACTATTGATAGTTAAATAGTAATATTTATTGGTATTGAGTCATAAAAGAGCATTTATAATGTTTTAGTATGCTATTTTGTTAAAAAGTTCTCTGAACGTGTTCGGATACCTTAATAATTAATTATTATTGTGAAAATCAAAGTAGGAATGTAATTGGTCAGTATAAAAGTGCATATTAATTTTTTGAATAATCTAATTTTTTTTTAATTTACTTCATAACTTAATAGTACATCCTTATAATAAGTGATAAACAGCTATTTGTCGTAATATGAAATTCAACTAAACTATTCTGATGACTGTAAATCAATTGAGAGAAGTATATTCAGTGTGCTTTATGTGAAAATCCGTTAGTTACTTCCGGCGACAAACTGTTGAACTCAACAGGGGTGTTATTTGATCCACCAACCTACCGGCCTGCAGCTACCCTATGCATGCCTTAGACAACTCAAACGAAGGACTAAAGTCTAGTCGTTAAGGGCTTTTATTTCTGTCCTTTGTTGTTTGCGACTTGCAGAAGAGGACCCCGTTGTATACCCCTTCCTTGAGAAGAAAGTTACTTTTTTCTATTTGACTTTCTGAACGATATTGAGAAAATATTGTTTTTCTAGCCAATTACTACAATTAAAGAACATGTCCAGTAGTTTTAAGTGGCGTTGGAACATTTTTCTGTTCATCTTGCGTTGAAATGTGCATATCCAATGTTCTTATCTTTTGAAGTCTAGAAAAGTATAGTCTGAAAAGAACAATTTTTAAGTCTAGTCTGTCAATAAATAATTAAATCTTGAAAAGAAATAAAACCTGCCATAATTAAAAAAAATCTTTTTGAAATACCGCATATCTAACAATCTAAATATAATGGAAGATAAAAATTTACTTATGGGTCAGAGTAAGTGTGATGTTGAAAAAAATGTGAAATAGTATTCCAAGATGAGCATGCAGGTGTAATCTAAGATGAATGTGAAGATATTTGTGCTATCCAATAATGAAAGTTCATAAGATACGTCATTTCTTTTAAATAAAATGTATTTAAATACTTATAGAAATTTATTTGTTTATGTTCAATTATGTTTTTATGCGGTATGAACCCAGACCAATAAATTTCGATCTTATTTTTTGTGTGCATTAAAATGGTGCGTTATACGCCGAAATACATGGTAGTTTCTTAGCCACGTACAATTCTTTTTAAGAATATTTAATTCATCATCATTTTTGTCTGAGTTCATTATCTAATCGAACAGTTAAAAATTCAACGTTTTTGAAATTCTCAGTACATAAGGCTTGCTTAGTAAATTAACGAATAAAAAAAGAGGGCAAAAGGCTGTAATAAAGAAAAATGACTATGTATCTAGAAGCGTCATTTGCAGGAGGCCGTTAATGTGTTATCTCTCTGAAATGATGCACTGGGAAGTCTTAATTCAATCAATTTCTTTTCCTGCTTTCAAAAAGTGAAGGAAAAGATAGGATAACGCTTGAAATGTTTATGGTCTACCTAATGACTACGTAAGGCTCAAGATTATGTCATTTTTCTTTAAGATATGCCCTTTTTTATAAAACAAAATTGCAAATTTTTAATAATATATATAAAGGACTTAGTATGTAAATTTATAATTTATGTTTTCTAAATTTGCCCACCTATTTGAAAACTTTAAAATAATATTATTCAGTTTTTTTATTTAAAGAAATCGATGATGTTTCTTATTGTATGCTAAAGTTTATTCTATCATATGATCTATTTTTGAAATTAATTCGTTAATTCTTAAACGATCTAAACCTTTTTATTAATAACCAAATAATAAAACATAATTTGAGATAAATTGTATTCATATATCATTGTCTTTATTTTTATATCTATGTATAAAGGAGAAAAGCGACTCACTCATTCATCACTCATCACGATATCTCTGGACCTACAGTCTTGAAATATGACAGGCATGTTTCTGTCATAGTGCAGAGATCCACTAAGAACGAATTTTATGAAAATCTACCTCTAAGGTGTGTTCAGGGGCTTAAGAGGTGTTAGAGATAAATACTCTCATTTTTGAACAATTATACCAACAGGATTAAAATTTGAGACATCCGTTCCTTTAATGTAGTAGAAATCCGATAAAAAAAGGGTTTTGCAAAAATTGAATTTACAAGGAGAATTAATGGGACATTTAGATAAATATTCCCATTTTTGAGTTGTTACACCTACGTACTTGTAAAAGTTTTTTTAATTTAATCTGTAATTCACATAAAATTAGCTCTTGAAAACTTCTTTATTCTTCAATTTGTATGGTTAAATTTTTCAATTCACCCGTGCTAAAAACGAGTGTACCAACTAGTATGTTATAAAATGTTATTTTTTTAGTCGTTTATTTAAAGTCATACATAAAAATTTATTCTTCCTACAAATTTAATTTATTTGTTTTTTTTCAAAAACAAATTTCACATTATCGGATTAGATGTATTAATTTTATTTTTATTCAATCATTTATAAAAATTAAGAGAGCTTTATTCTGACCAATTAAACTAATTAAAACTTATTTCTTTTTTTCCCTAAGTATTAAGTGTCTCAGTATTGATATATTGTAAAAAAAATTGTCATATAATTTCATGAATCATTGGAATTTCAGTGTTAATTTTACGTGAAGGTCATTTAATTGGTGTTCCTTTAAATTCTATATAAAAAAATTTGCAAATGTTCGGATCCAAATTGATGATTTTAAGATAATAATTCTTGGGGAAAAAACTCAATAGATTTTACTCAAATTCTATAGAATTATGTATTTCTAGGCACACACATAATTCATTATATTTAATCAAAATTTTTATTTACTTTTTGTTGCTTGCCAAACATAGACAATGTTCTGATTGCTTGTGCAACATTAGGTTTAATTTTATCTACATATAAAATCGTATTTAACATATTTGCTTAGCATTTTAAACCAATATTTTAATTAATGATGACATGAAAGATATTTTTATATTCGCGAAAATATTTTAACTGGATTCTATAAAACACACTTTGATTTCTTATACAGTAAATAAACAGAAAATTAATTCATTAAGATTATTAATAGAATTGAACAATTTAATTATCCCGAACAACATTTTCTTGTTATTAGAAACTCTTCCTTAACAATGGTCACGTTTTAGCTTTATGTTGCTTTATCAATGGTCTGAATGGACGCTTGTGTTCATTAAATGCAGCGTTGAAACCTAATTTATCAAATGTTAACTTAATTGCAATGTCAGCCTTTATGAATGGACTCCATATGTACCTTGAGTGTTTATGCACCCGCATATTTCACGGAAGATTTATTTCTACCAACTTTCAGTACTCTTAAATAGATTCATTATCAGTATAGCATTATACTGTTTGAGAAACTAAGGGGTTTTATATATTCAAGACGAAAATAAATTTATCTTACTTGTTATTGCATTGAAGACAGTTGCACACACAGGAATCAAGGTCCAGGATCAAGACCACTATTAAGGTATCATGCTCCAACACTCCGCCCAACATGTTATTTTCATTTTGCCGATTTTCTAATACAAAAAAAAGTGAAAAATTAATTATGTATTAACTAATAAAATAATTATCATTAATTAATAAAATCAATTATTAATAACATATTTAAATAAATTTTACGTATTATATACGTAGGGCTATAATCAATCGAAAAAATTAAGGACTATGAGGGTGGTCTGGAGCCGGGGACTCCCTGTGTGGGCCACTGATTGTGCACTTAGGGCTTTAGTTAGATCTGGGGTGGACAAATAGCAGTCTGTGCAGGCCACAAGCGTAATCCCGATTTTTTGGGGACTCACCAAGACCGTTGAAAAACTAAATAGATAGAAAATGTTCCTTATATATGGGTCAACATATATTGGGGAGAGCAAAGTTTTCCTAAAATAATGATTACAATAATAAATATGGATGCAAGTTGGCTGACAATAACTAACAAAATGTAATGAAAATTCTCTCCAATTAGTTGTCTTAATAATTGTAGAAAAGTGTGATAAACACTAAAATTTAATGGAATTTGTTTCAGCTATATATATAAAATCAACACAATAAAAAAAACTAAATATAAAACTGCACTCCTTTTTTAAAAAATTATATTTCTTGATTTTTATGTGGCAATTTGAATCTTCTCTGAGATGCAAAGTTAAAGTATGAATGCAATCCTTTTAAAAAGTTGTTGTCTTCCGATAACTTCCATTTTCATAATGTGGCCCTAGAACCAAAAATATTTTGCCTCCTTCCCGGTTTAGATATCGGGTTTAATTTTATAATTAAACTTCCAGACATTTTTGCTTCATATTTGTTGTTGTCCTTGTGTCCATGAATTTGGCAAAGAAACAAAACACTAGACTCAACTGAAGGTGGCCAGTTACGGCTGTCAATTTCGAAGCGTCCTGTCGATTGAGGATTTCTTGCAGTATGGACACAATGGGTGGAATTAGAAAAAGTTTTAGTGATCTTAGCATAAAATCTGGGTACTCGGAGATGCGTTTCGGTGTGAGGCAGTTATTTGCAAAGTAGTCTATATCAAGCCTAAGGGTCTATGATGACCTTTAAGGGGTCCACGTCTGCGCAAAAATAATTTGGGGGTTCATGAAGTGTAAATTGGGGTCTATGATAGTAGCTCTCATTAAACCATGTCTTGACTTCAATTTTAATTGAAAATTTAAACAAGCGTAAGGCAGATTTTACCTTTTTAATAAATTATTTACTAAATTTAAGGAGGTTAATTTGTAGTAACAAGGTGAAGGCATAACGTTTATTAAAATTTGTCGCTAACAATCTGTCAGAACGTTCTAATCTACTTGCAACATTTAAATGTCCTAAACCACAGTGGGCAATCAATTCAGATGGTTACATTGAAAAAATGTCCCATATTACACTAGGAACTTATCGGAATGGGTGCGAATGAAGCTCTTAATGTAAGTTTCAGAAATGGTTGTCAAAAATTTTAGTTTGAAAAAGACATGCCTGTTATTTGTCACGAATTATGGAATATCATTCGAAAGTTTTTAATTTGTGTTTTAAGCTTGTGAGAAGGAGTTTTAGAATGGTTGACAATCTCCAAAACAAAAACAAAAGAATGAATGAAAAAAAATCTGGACACTACTAACACAGGAAATTTATGTTACAACCTGACAAGATTGTTACCAAATGTAGAAAATTTGTTAGTAAAGCACCAGAGTTATGACCATTATTAAAACATTTCTTTATTGTTCTGCTATTTTCTGTATTAATTAAGTTTTTATTTAATTAATTAACCTGGGCTTAAAGTTTGAAACACTATACTTAACTACAGTTAGAAATGTATTTCTTTTAAACTAAGTAATACTATCAGCTGTCAAAAAGACATTTAAGCTGATAAATTTGAAAACAATAAATATCATGTAAACAGATATCTACACCAAACCGAAAAACATTTCAAGGGGCTTATGAGACAATCATATTTGGGAATTCCTGGTGTGAGCAATTGGATTTGAGAACAATTTTTTTACAGTGTATATAAGATCTTGTTTCACCAGGATATATTTTCGTGGTCTTGTAGTGATGAGTTATTTATCTTAAGATTGTGATGTTATGATTCTTGTGGAGCCAAAGCCTGTAATGAGTGGTATCTTAAGGGAATGGGGTCAATGTCTACAGCTGGGCACATTGTTTGCATCAGTAAGTGAGTAAGGTGTGTAGTACAAGGTTTTCCATGGTTTCTTTGGGTAAAGAATGATCAAACTCATTTTTTTCGACATTTACATGTACAGGTGTGCATTGTAGCACAGGATTTCTACTTATAATGCAGGAGCTCGAATAAAAAAGTTATGGAGGAGGTGATCTTAGGTGCATATAACTACCATGCAATAATGATATATTTATATCTATTAAATTAATGCAATACGAGTATGTAACTGCACCTAAGAGTGCACTCATACATATATAAGAGGCTTCATTATATACTGGAAAATATGTGTTCATAATTTATGGAAAGAATCCGCACGATATCAATATTTTCCTTCTCTCTTCAAAACCTTATTATTAGGGCACTTAAACGTATTCATATAAGGTGTCTTCGATTTTTGGCACATCCATTTCTCTCATCTGTTATTACAACTCAATAAATGACTGTTTTACAATATTTCCCCCACGTTTTCTCTTGATATCCTAATTGATCTTAGTAATATAGCAGAGCTGAATGGACTCTAACAAATGTTATTTAATTTTAAAAATTTAAATGCTTCAAATACGCAATAATTTTTGGCATAATTATAAATATTTTTATAAGATTATATGGCAAAAACAATTTAAGACTGACTTTAGAATTTCGGTTTATTTGAAATATTTTGAACCTGATTATTTATTTTTTAGAAGAAAAAATAAATTAGCTCTTTACTATTGGTAAAAATTACAGTTTTCCACTTTTGCATTTTTAATTGTTTTTATTGTTTTATTTTATTTTCCATTTTCATCAAAATCGCAAAATGTCTACTAAATGTATAAAAAAAGAACGCATAAAATAATCTTAAAGAATCTGAATATTTTAAGCTAAACAATATGTGTTTATTAATCTATATGTATATGCACAACTTTTCTCTATTTCTTCTTAAATTATATTATTTTCATTAGTTTACTATAATTATTTTATCTTCCTTATAGAGAAAATTTAAGTCATTGAATTATTTTATAGGAATCTCCAAATAATCCTATTTAGTTGCATGTGTAACATTTTTTTTAAGAACCATTTGAAGATAGTTTTAATTTTCAAATTGATTTAAGTATTGAAAATGGAAATTTTACAACTAAAGTGACTCAATTTCCCTCAAAAACAATCTCCAGGTAATCAACTAAAAGCTATAAAAATAAAACTTGAAGACTTATGTCTTGAATTTACATAAATACTATTGTATAGCTTTGCTTTTTTAAAATAGATAATTAATATTTTTCTTCCTTAGCCGTTCTCTAATGATACCCAGAAGAGTTAGTAGGAGCTGAGCATAATAATTAACCTCATTTTTAAGTAAACCATTACCTAATTTTTTTGTACCTTATTTATTGTATAACAGTAGCTGTTTTCGTTTTATTGCTTTAGTAAAAATACCGGAAGATTGAATCTAAAGCCCATTATTTAAATTGCTTACATTAAATATTTAAATCTAAGATTATCTAACTAAACATTTAATGTTTCTTTTCCTTGATTCTCTGAATAAAACAACATAACAGAAATGAGATAAATTAATGTTGCAATATTTTATGAAAACCGCTTCAGGGCGCGTTGTAGGAGGGGAAGGGGGATTCAAAGATATTATTAATTAAACAAGGGTGAAAATAAGGGTATCAAGCGTCAGTGATTTTATTTCCTAATGTATTTTAAAGAAATCCCATACATACATACATACATACATACATACATACATACATACATACATACATACATACATACATACATACATACATACATACATACATACATACATACATACATACATACATACATGCTTACATACATGCATGCATACATACATGCATACATACAATACAATACATACAATACAATACATACAATACAATACATACAATACAATACATACAATAATACAATACATGCAATACATGCGATACATGCGATACATGCGATACATGCGATACAATACATACAATACATGCATTACAATACATACATACATGCAATAGACTACATGCAATACAATACATACAATGCATACAATGCATAAAATGCATACAATACATACAATACATACAATACATACAATGCATACAATGCATAGAATGCATACAATACATACAATACATACAATACATACATACATACATACATACATACATACATACATACATACATACATACATACATACATACATACATACATACATACATACATGCATGTATACATACATACATACATACATATAGAGAGAGATTGTCATTTATATATTCAGAACACTAGGTTACATAAAAACATTTAATTTTAAGGTATCCGACTACGTTTGGAAACGTGATTTTGAATGATCGAGTAAATAAATATATAATATTTTGATATGTAGTGTCACAGAATTAGAATAAACATACAAAATTGTTTTAAGAGTATCATTACAACAACAAAAAAATAGTTACATCGAATTATATGGCAAAAAATGACGAAATATGATAAATTTTTAAAACATTATCTTTTGTAAAAGATGTTTTTCAGTATTAAAAAAATTATTATGTCCAGCTAAGACATTCGTACAAAGCTTGACCGAGGGCTATTCATATATAAATTTTATAAGTGGATTTATTAATATTTTCTGATATAAGAGAGTAGAGAAATTTTAAGAAAAACAATGATTATTTTTTAACTGATATTAACTCTGAATAAATGTGAATTTTCAAAATTCATCGTTCAGCCTCTGTAAAGAAATCAAAAAATTACTATAAAAAAAATTTGCATTTAGTGGAGAATGTTTTAAAATTATGTTAATTTTTCGTCTTTTTTTGCTGAAAAATTGTACTTAACTATTTTTTTTAATTCTAATAATATTTTTAAAACAATTATATAATTACATTTTAATTCAAGTGGCAAATCTAAAAAGCATTATTCATTTACTACATACATTTTCAAAATCATTGTTCCTAACATAGTCGGACATCTTAATTCCTAACATATACGAGGTGAGTAATTAGCTGCTTTTTTGCTTAAAAAAAAGGTTTACCTTAGATATTCATGATTATTTCTTATTTAATTTCAATAATTGTTTTTCAAAATATTTAATAGTTAAATTGCAAATTGATTATATTTAGAAAGTGATTTTCTCAATTAGTACAAAATAAATAGCGTTAGGCAAGGGATGCAAAATCTATAATAAACAAACTAGTGTAAGCAATAATTGAGATATTTGTATTGAATTTGTTTTATTTTTAAAGCACGCACTGGAATATAAACTTAGATGGATAATTTTATTTTGCTTTAAAATTTATTGATTGCTTATTTTTAAACGGGCTAAGAAAGAGTTTCATAGAATAATCGAGTTGAAATAAGTTCCTGAGTATGTTTTCATTCTTGTTTTCCTACTAAATTATTTTGCCTTTGCTTTGCCAACATGGTCAGAAAGGAAAATGCGGCTTTCGTGTCCGAAGACTGGAGCACCATGATGTTGAAGTTTGCCATGGATCCATGCCTGTTAGTGTTAGCTGGGAAAAATGGAGCGATATTTACACCTTGTGTGTCTCGGTCAGGAGTATACAGGTCACTCATTCCTCCCAGGAACACCTCCTTGCACGATGAGGCCACTGAAAGTACTTAATGGAATCTGTCCCGACTTATCAATGGGCACTTAAACAGTCTCACTTTTTCTGGAGGGAATAAGAGGTTACCTATTTGCCTTAAATGTTAGCAAGAACATCACATCTTGGACTATATTGGGAAAATATCCATGGTAGTCCATTTCTAGTATCGGACTTAGTACGGTATAAGAGTGGTTTAAAATCACAACTTTCTTCAAAATATTGAAATACATTTTTGAATTTATTTTCTTTAAATTGTTGAAAAAATTTCTAAAAATATCTTACTTTTAACTTTCAGTAAATAAGAAAAAGTTACAACTGTTTTTGTTTGGGACAGTTAGCTCAAATCAAAACCGGAAACGTAAATCCAATACCGAAGTGTGAGTTTTCAATTGATTTTTTCACAAGAAACCACGATTTTTTTATTCATTTAAAGTATTTAACTAATTATTTACATGTAACGTTAAACGTTATTTCACTTTATAAATGTATTAATAGGTATATTTCACTTTCATATAGGTAACATTCAACTGTTTGCACTGTTTGTTTTGATTTAAACGAAATGCTATCTTTTAATCAGTCCGGTTCAAAATTAGAGCTATTTAGATCTTTTTCATTTGCACTTTTATGCAGAGCAGCGTTTCTCAAACTGTTAAGCGCAGCCCTAGAAAGGAGGGATAACCCAACAAGAAAGGCACGAGCATATCAAAAAATCGAAAATTGCACATTTATTGAAAGAAAGTAAAACAAAATACATTTTGATACAATAAAAAGTGAAGTACACCTTTACATTGATATAATATATATAAATGTATCAGCACTGCACAATGTATTTGATAAATAATCTGTCAATACTAAGATGAGAACAAGTTTAATAATTACTATTGCCCCTCATGGGTTTTTATCATAAACAAAATTATACATAAATTTTAATACTTATCTTGATAATTCGTACGATTTAGGATTAAAATCATATTGTTTTTCTTAACGCAAAATACATTATTGTTACATTCAATACATTGTTATTGTACGGTTGTTGTATGAAAAACGGGCGCGACAAAAAATTATAATTAAAAAAAATAGGGTCACAAGTATTGAAAGTTTGAGAAGCACTGATGTAGAGTTAAATATAGTTAGGTTTTATTAAATTAAGAGGTCTCAGGGTGATAAAAATGTTTCGAGAGCACAAAATATGAACAATTTTCGACTAGAAATAATTCTTTGAGGTTAAAATGAAATAATTTGATTCTTTTACACATTTTTTATAAAGGAATAAAGTTTCAAAAAAGTATAAAATGTTTAAAATATAATCATAATTTAAAAAAGAATAAGCACATAAATATAAGAAAATGTTTTGTAAGAAACAAATAGTAAGTTTTACGACGCGCATGATATTTTCTGAAATAATAATTCTAATTACTAGCAATAAGTTGATTTATAAAGTCAAATATATCCTTATTAGATGGTAGCGATTTCATATAAATAGAATAAAAAATAATATTTTTAAAAAATAAAAAAGTACATTTTTAAAAAAAATTTCAAAAAATTTAATTGTTTTGAATTTTTTTAAAAAATTACAAATATGTAATACTATAAATAGCTAGGATTTAAAGATTATGATAGAGTTTATAATTCTGTAAAGTTTTATGCATCAAAGTATGATAGTTTTTGAAACGCAATGCGCGTAAGTGAAAAAAACACAAACTGAGAAAAAAGGCTTTAAAGTTTTAAATTGAATTTGAGAAAATAAATTTTAAAACTTACATGCTAAAATGCTCCAGGATCATAGGATATGCCTTTCTGTTGCTCAAACAGCTCAATTTCTGTACCCTTTTAATTGTTTTGGCTCTGCGAGCTTCAAACGATGACGTTTAGCTCCTCTTTCTTGACGTAAAGATTCGACGATTGTCACGCTCAGCCAGGGACACACAAACATTTTTGTTAATTTTTAGGCCAAATTTCTCTAAAATAGTAATAAGTATTTGATTTCCATCAATAAAAATGCTGGTTGCTAGATTTGTTGCAATCTCTGCAATCTGAAGGCTAGAATCAATCGTCTTCGGACAAAACTTCCAGATTAATGAATTTAGACTTTCATTAGGATTATGTGTCTTACCTCCTAAACATTTCTTCAGGAGTGCCATATGAGATAAGTCTGCAAATACAGGCTTAATTACATCTCGAATAGCTTTCGCAACTGAGGGTTTGTGTTTATAATTTTGTAAATTATTATTAATTGCAGCATTATACTTACACTATATATTTGGATTTGTAGGACAAAATCAGTGCATCGGTTCATCATCGGTGCTGCAAGAATGACCCCAAACCGCCCAAATGGCTTTCCGCATTTCCTTTACACTAGTAGAATTGCATCGAATAGCATTACCATAGTAATGCGCAAGCTTATCAATTAAACTATCAGTTAACCTACCTTTACCGCCTATAGTTTTACCATCAGATAATTTCTTCTTACCATATACTTATTTAAGCTTCCTAAGTCTTGTACCCATTCTCTTTTGCACATGGCCTACACATTCTATTTTCTGAATAAGATGGTCATCGCCGTATGGATTGTTTTCGGAAAGGGCATTGAATGTTTTTGTGTCGCCATCTCCTATGTAGTTCGAATATTTCAGGTTGTGAAGCTTTTCTGATCGATTAAAAATCCTCAACATCCCGTCAACCTCCATCTTACCAGCAGAGCCAGAATAATTTTTTCTACATGAAATCTTATGCGCTCTTTGCCATTTATTGTACTTGATACCAAACTTTACCCCTTTATAAATGTCGCATCCTTTGCAAAATGAGGACAACACTTCCCTATCAAAACCTTACCTGTTTCGGCCCCATTAGAGTACATACTCCAATCAACGATGAATGTCCTCTCGTCTTCAGGTCCCATCACCACTTACCGTTAAAATGTATCAGGTGACGAAGAATTTTCTTCGACAGCTGCCCTGTTCATGCTTTCTTCGAGACTTCCTTCATAACAAGTGAATGTTTATTATTAATAACATCATATGATTTTTGTTCAACAGGATTAGGAAGACTCATTACAGAACAAAAGGTTTTTAATGACTCTAAACCTTGACCTATGCATCTCATTGCTAAAATAGATCTTCTGTTAATTTCTGGAGCATTATTTTTATTCCCAATGTTTTCACAGCTTGAAAAAGTACAAATACTCCCACATTTTTTACAATGTATTTCAAAATTCGAACATAAACCACGAGTGGATTTTTCATTAATTGTTAATGGTTTATGACATTTTAAACAGCATGATACTGACAAAATAGAGCTAAAGGTTTAAATAAAATCAAAAATACGATATTCTTTGAAGTTTTCACTTACCTTAACAAGATTTGACTTTAATGAAGTCTGAATTCCTGAAAGTTTTTTACTAGAAGCATTTTTCATTTCGGCACACTTACTTGTACTTTTCATTTCTACACACTTCCTCGTATCTTTCATATCTGTAACATATGAGCACTTACCTTTAAATATTTATTTCCTCTAAATCTTTTCTTGGGGCATTGCCCAACGATTTTTCAGAATAAAACAACAAATATCTTCGCTTTAGATAAGCGTTTTAAAAAACGTGTGCTAAAGTAAACACAACAGAATCAAAACACAGCAGAATGAATGTGTTGAGTTGCAGGCTTCCTTCTGATCAACTCAAGCGCTTAAAATATTTCATGAGGCTTATTAAAAACAGAAAAATGAAAGGTATGCATAAATGAAAAATAAATGGGCGTGGCATGTGTCCATTTAAAAGTTGTTATGACTAAATTGCTGTTTGCAATTTTTTGAATAACTTTCGAAGTTTTTAGAGTATTGTCACGTGGTTAGTATTAAAATGTTCAGAAAAAAATGAAGAACAAGATATATTTTTTTCAAAAATTCGAAAAAAAAATTGTTAACATCCCTCAGACCCCTTAAAGTTCTCAGGCGCCAAAAACAAGCTTATATAGGCTAAAAAAGATGAGATTTCGAGAGAGTAGAATTTATTGGAGATACGTTTATAAAAAAATGTGTCGATCTTCAAAATACAGTTATTAATTCTATTAAAAGACATATGAATATTTGCGATCAAATATCCTAAAAAAATGTCTTAACAGGAAAATTCAGGGTTACAATGAAAGTTTTAACAATGCCGCGTGTTGAGAGTAATCCCGAAAGATACCTTTGTTAAGTTATAAACACTCCGCTTAGGGAATTGTATTGCAATAATATTTTTAACTCTGGTGTTGCTGGTATATTACCTCTACTTCAAAAATTAAGTACAGAATTAGGCTATATAATGAAGGAATATTTTTCGCACCTCTGCAATAAGACAGTATTGTTTTTATGTTAGCAATTTATAATAGAAGAAATTTAATTTAATAGTTTATTTTCCTAACATGGGTTAAATGGGATCGTTTAGAACATTTTTTTAAAAAAACTTTTTAAGTTTCACATTGTGTATATTTCTGTTCTGTAATCAGGGATATATTTATTATGTTAGAACAAACGATCTTACACACAGTTCATCATTTAGAATATTTTAATCTCAGTAATCATAATTTAAATAAATAATGCATTGCAACTTGATTAACAAATACAGAATGTTAAAAATGTTTGAATAATTTGAAAAAAAAAATGTTCAAGTTACAAAAATAAGAATTTACTTTTCCAGCATTCTCTAAACGTCTGTTTTCATTTTAAAACAACTTCCTCGGCACACAGCAAAAATTGTATTATAATTAATTAACTCTCTCCATGGATTCATGTACATGTACTTGTGTAAATCACACCCTCTTAAATATCGAAACCTCAAGTTCCAAACTAAAGTTTATTGCTTTGTCCTTAACGAATGTCTCAAGCACTTAGTAAACCTTGAAGAACGCAGAGCTTCAATTTTCCTTGATAAATTCTCGTCGCAAACAAGATCGGTTGCTACCTGGATTATATGAGTTAATTAAGAAAACACTCTTACTTATGATGAGACAACTGTAGAAGAGTTCTAGGATTGTACGTAATCACGCAAGTTCTTTTTAAGTACTTTACATAAAGTACTAGAAAAGGATCAAGACGATTTGCAGTGCTGGTGGAACTATTTGTAGCATTTTAGACTTCTCATAAACTAAAATTAGAAATTAAAGCTTATTTTTAAGATAGTTTGTTGCATATACTTTCTTCTACATTTTCGGTATAGTGAATTAGAGTTTCAAACATTTTCAGATTGTTTACCCATTAATTAATTTAAAATCGTGTTAAGCACTTTTTATTTAAGTGTAATAAAAAAAGTTTAATTTAAGCTTTACTTTTTTCTTAAACTTGTTGTGTTTTTCATGATTCTTTTATTACAAAAATTGGAATAATTTTAAATGCAATTAGATTATTTTGATTAGTTCTTCAACTTTTATACATTCGCAATGGTGTAAAACAAATTTACAGCAATTTAGTGGTATATAGGACAATAATTATTATAAAAGAATAATAACGAATTTATTCTTCTACTTAGAAATATTATTTGCTTATCATATACACTCATGTTCATAATTAAGGATATGTTCAGCTTCTTCAAGAAGAGGCTTAAAAACA
>BMAO01032212.1:0-27245 GCA_019973975.1 Trichonephila clavata | reverse complement strand
TGCGTAATTGCATGAAACTTTTTTCCCCGTGTCGAATATTTCAAAAAATTCTCACAATTTTACTTCAAGAATTAAAATAGTAGTGAAATTTTTAATTTGAAAAATTTATACTTCCTGTCTTTTTTTCAGCACACAACTATTTTTAAAAAGGCTACAGTTTCGTTTCCAGGAAAAAAAACTATTTTTCTTTAAAGAATTTTACAGAAAAAAAACTTTTTTTTTTTTTTTTTTTTTACAAAACAATGATGTTTTGAATATTTTATGATTTTTTCTCTTCCCGTGTGTCGATTTCGCTTAAAAATTACGGATTTTAAAGATTTCTTTTTGTGATTTTCATAAAATAAAGTTTTTGCGAGAAATAATACAAGCATTATTTTTGTAACCTTTTTTCTTTAAAAATTATTGTTGTTTCCAATCAATATGTGAAAACTTGGAATTTTCAATTAAAAATTGAGCCCTCAAAAATAATGAAAACTTTAAAGACATTCTAAAGGCTTTGCGCATGCGCGAGAATCATTATTATTTCCCCCCCCCCTCTGTTTAACGCTCAGCGGCCAAGGTCAAACACACTTGCTGTTTTTCCGTTATTGAAATGTGAGTGAGGGATTTTTAAAAAGTCGCACTGTTCACCTACTCCAGAGTTTTTTGGCGACGGACTTCGAAATTTTCAATTTAAAACTTTTAGAATCAGTGATTTTAAAAAAAAGCCAAAAACTTTTTTGAACAAATTTTAATAAAACACTCAAAATACTTAAATCAATCATTTAATAATTTCTTCTTTTATAAAGGTAATTGCATGAAACTTTTTTCCCCCGAGTCGAATATTTCAAAAAAATCCTCACAATTTTACTCCAAGAATTAAAATAGTAGTGAAATTTTGTAATTTTAAAAATTTATACTTTTTGTCTTTTTTTCAGCATACAGCTATTTTTAAAAAGACTACATTTTCGTTTCCGGGAAATAAAAAATTGCAACGAAAGAATTGGAAAGTGAGTGGGTGATTTTTAAATTCACCCTGTTTGCCTATTCGAAAATTTTGGTGACGGACCTGGAAATTTTCAACCATTCTCAAGTGACGAGAACGACACCTGAGCTTTCACCCATCTTTAATAATTACCACACCAAAGCAAGAACAAATTTCGAAAAAGGGATTTTTTATGACATAGTTAGAGAAATCACTCACATCGCGCGCATACACACACACACACAAGTGCTATCGACCTGAAGGAAACACGAAATTTCCATGGGGATGAAATTATTCACTCAGGAAAAGGAAAGAATTGGAAAGTGAGTGGGTGATTTTTAAATTCGAACTGTTTGCCTATTCAAGGGTTTTTGGTGACGGACCTCGAAATTTTCAACCATGCTCAAGTGACGAGGACGACACCTGAGCATTAACCCATCTTTTAGAATTACCACATCACACCAATGCAAGAACAAATTTCGAAAAAGGGAGTTTTTATGACATAGTTAAAGAAATCACTCACATCGCGCGCACACACACACACACCACACAAGTGCTATCGGCCTGAGGGAAACACGAAATTTCCATGGGGATGAAGTTATTCACTCGGTAAAACGAAAGAATTGGAGAGTGAGTGGGTGATTTTTAAATTCGCACTCTTTGCCTATTCGAGGGTTTTTGGTGACGGACCTCGAAATTTTCAACCATGCTCAAGTGACGAGGACGACACATGAGCTTTCACCCACCTTTAATAATTACCACACCACACCAACGCAAGAACAAATTTCGAAAAAGGGAGTTTTTATGAGATTGTTAAAGAAATCACTCACATCGCACGCACGCACACACAAGTGCTATCGGCCTGAGGGAAACACGAAATTTCCATGAGGGTGAAGTTATTCAGTCGGTAAAAGCCCGTGCAACGCAGGGCTAAGCGGAGAGGAAAGAAACAAAGAAATCAAAGTAATTTCGGAAAATAATATTGGAAGTGCTGAATTTGTGAATTTGAGTGAATATTAACGTCCCACTGTTCAGCAACACGAGGCCTTTTGGGGACGGTCCGCGTAATTTTGAACCATAGTCAAGTGACGCGGACGACACCTGAGCTGGCACCCCCTCTCCTAACTACCACACCACACCAACGGGACGACGTTTGAGCTCTCGACATATTTTACGTGCATCCCACCTCTACACGGCGGGTCTTCAGTGGTACTAGGATCAAGAATTTGCGGAGAGAAGGGAAAATGTTAAGCAACAAAGCCATGACACGCACTCACGGGACATGCATTCACATCGTACGCGTGAAACCCCACAAAAGTGTTGGCGTTAGAATAAAAGGAGGAAATTAACATGGGGATTAAGTTATACCCTCGGTATAAGCCCGTGCAACGCCGGGCCATGAAAGCTAGTCTTACACTATTAAAATTCGAAGGTAAACAAACGTATCTATGTATCTATGTATCTATCTATCTATCTATCTATGTGCGTCTATCTTCTCACGAACAGCACCACGCAGAAAGTCGCGGAAGGTACCAAAAGATCGGGAATTTTCCGGGGAAGCCGTATTGCCTATTTATATTCCGATATTGTAATTAGTTAAAAAGATATTAATTAAAAACCTTAAAACGCCGAATTGTTTTACTCCTGCCGGTTGCTTACTTGGCGGAACTTCCCTTCCGTTTCGGCCGAGCGGTAATCTTACGTTTTCCACCATATTAAAATTGTCATCCGATTTTCGGTGTCGAAATTAGACAAAACATAATTACAGAATCGGAAAGATCATTTATTTCGCCACAACACGGTGTAATTTTTTTTGTAAAATAACGATATTTTCTATTTTTTTCGAATTTTTTAAAATAGTGTTAAAACTGATGCGTTTTTATGAAAACTATTTCTAAATCGTTGGGTATGAATTACTTTTCGTGTTATTAAATCGATATTCTACACTAATTAACTTCAAGCCTTTCTCTTTTAGATCCATTCATTTAAAAAATAAAATTTCCAAAACTTTTTTTTTAAAGAATTTTTAAAAAGTAGTCTTAATTTTTACTTCACATTGAATAACTTCGTCATTTATGAAGATAATCTCACAAAACCTTTTTTCCGTCTGTACAGTAATATTATCCGAAACATATACGAAGATTGAAAAAATTGCTTCAAAATTACGGATTTTAAAAAATATTTTGTGATTTTCGTAAACTTATGTTTTTTTCTGAGAAATAAATTAAAAGTAGTAATTTGTACATTTTTTATTTCAAAGTACGTTATTTTTGCAAATAGTTGGTGATGTTTGAGAGCATTAACGTAAAAATTACGCCCTTAAAATAAAGGTAATGATTTTTTAAAATAATTTAAAATAGGCGATTTTACATTTAGCCAAACATTGGTTAACTGTCTGGTGGCGGAGTGCTGAGAGCTTTCGCTACACTCAAGACTATAACTGCAGCACTGCCGTGCGCGGTCAATGTGAAGGATGATGTCCGCTTCGTTTTATGAAACATAATGTAATTTTGTAATACTTTTTTTCATTTATGTATCACATATAAAAGTATTTCTTGCATGTGAAAAATATTTTACATGTATAAAATAATGAAAAAAATATAATTAACAAGTTTTTGAATTAAATACCTGCATATTATCTTTGAAAAACATAATAAAACTGATAATCTTTACTTTTTTTCTTTAAAAGAAAAGGGTAGTCTGAAATTTAAAAAGTTAAAATAAATATACCCTTTTATCAATGTACATATGTGCGTTAGTATTTTTTGATTCTGAAATTTAAAAATGTAGACATTAATAATGCAAGATAAGTGTATAGATAATTAACTATTAAAACAGTTTTTTATGTAAACACTTATTTTGTGTATTGTGGTGTGAAATGTGGAACAGGGTCCTCGCCCCTCACTCTGGAAACTGTGCTTTAAATATAATATTCAATGCACAGGCTAATGGTTCCACACAATTTTTTTTTTTCCAATACAAAGGTAGTTTTAAATGTTACAAAAATTAAATAAATGGATACTTTTATTATCAATTTCATTTACCATGTTTTTTTTAACTGTTAGAAAAAAGGTTTATTCAGTTAAATAACCATAATTTCCGTAGAAAGACTAATAGCAATGTTCATCAATTATATACTTCATTATTAATTGCCAGTCTATTTCCCGAGCCTTGTAATACTTCAAGCATTCTCTCAGGTTACAAAAGTATTTTTAATTTCAAAGTATTTTTTTCTTTGTTTTACTGAACATAATATCATTTTGTAATACATTTTTTCATTTATATACCACTTCTTACAGCAATATTTATTCAATATGAAAAATATTTTACACACATATGTACCATAATAAACAAAACATAATTAAACATGAAATAGCTGCATGCATGTTATATTTTGTTACTTATTATATTGCTATTTCATAACTGTGTCATGATTCACAAGCTCACTCATTTTATATAATTATTATAGTTTTTGATTTCATTCAGGAAATTTCATACCACTGAATTCATTACCAATAATTTTATGAATTCTTATAAAAAATATTTCTTGAATATGTGAAACATTTTATACACATATGTAAAATAATGAGCAAAACATAGTTAGCCATATATTTTTAAAAAATATTATAAAACTGATTATCTTTATTTTTTTAAAAATTTAGCTTAAAAAAAGACACGTTATGAATTTCATTTGTCATTTTGTACGTTTTTTTTATCAATGCACATATGTATGCACTCGGTAAAAGCCCGTGCAACGCCGGGCCATGAAAGCTAGTTTAAGAAATAAAAAGTGACTGCGGTAGCCTAATGGTTATGTAACAGAATCGTGGCTGTCGTGTCATGAGTTCTAGCCTAGTACCGCTCAAGACTCGCCATATAGGGGAGCTTAATCTGTCGAGAACTCAGATGTCCTCCAGTTGGTGTGATATGACAGTCAGGAGAGGGGTGGTAGCTCAGGTGTCGTCCTCGTCACTTGATCATAGTTCAAAATTACGAGGTCTGTCACCAAAAGCCCTCGAGTATAGCTGATCAGTACGACGTTAATATTCACTTAACGAAATAAAAAAAATTAAGGTGAATTAATAAGAAATAAGTAATTAATTTATTATTTATTAAAAACTTTTAAAAAATAAACGAGAACCAGTAACTTTTCTATCCGACAGTATCTTGTCCAATCCCCCCCCCCCCGGTGAATTTTTCAGTCTTCGATTCTAAGCAGCACCCAATTTTTAGTAGCATAAGGGAAGTAGTGCGACTTAGATTCGAATAAATATGGCAATATCGTGATTTTAAAGTTTTTGTATCTTTAAGTTTGCCTTTTTTTCTATTAAAAAATTACTGTCTCTGACATTTTCTATCATTGAACATTTTCAATAACCTGTTCTTGACTAAATGTTTGATATAATAGTCTCTGTGTGATTCCTTTTTGCGGAATACATTTTGCACATATCAAATTTAGAATCAAAGTTTATTCAAAATATGCCCATTTTAGTTAAATATATCATAAAAAATTTTAAGTAGTAAATTTTTTATATAACTTTTTTATGAAAAAAGAAATATGTGCGGGGCATTACCGTATGAACAGATATTTGCTGCTCATTGGAGTTTTCCTTTTATAGTACTATAGTTAAGATATTGATTTTTTTATTACTAGATTGTTTTTAAATTATAAAACAAAGCATTCACACACACACACACAGATCTGCTGAATAAACTTTAAAAAAATTAGTTTAAAAAAAATTAAAACTTAATTTTCTAAATATTAAAACGGTGTTTTAATTTTATACATCAAATATATATAATTTTTAATTTTGGAAGACTTTTAAAATGAACGATTTATTTTATAAACGAAGTGAAAATGTAATTGTAATAATTAATAATGTTTGCTTTTTTAATCTCGCAATTGCGAATCGAATTGCTCGATTTTCAAATGTTAAGAAGTTTTACATTTCTTAACTTTTATATTAATCATTTGCTCAGAGAAGTTCATAATCAGTTATGAACTTTTTACACCTTGGGGGGGGATGTTTCTATCCATTAGAAAACTTATGTCAATCTAAGTATTACAAAGCTATTTTACCATAAATTATTGTTTTAAAACAATATATTACTCAGTATATAATCACTATGTGATAAATTAGTTTGTTTAATTGCAGCTTTTTTTATTATCCAAAAAACCGTTTAGCATCCTTCTAAAGGCAACTCGTCATGTCATGATGTCAATATCTCATGGGAATTTCACTTCGGATGGGACCAGAAAACACTTGTTGGTCGGATGTCTTTAGGAAAGAAAAATACAAAAAAGGGGAGAAAAAGGAAACTTTTATTGCTGTGTACTGAAACAGATAAGAGGGGAAGAAGCGGTAAGGAGATGTGTGAGGGGGGGGGGTCTCAACTTCCGCGCTTTTTGAGGTCTTCTAATTGGATGGTGTTGAATAATCATTCTGACTGAAGTAAAATACTTTGCTCGTCTTAGTCACTTTTGAAATTTAGAGTAGGAACCTTTATACTTCTTATACGATTTATTTCACAACTCATCAACTCACATGGATGTTATTGCTATTTATAAATTACATAAAAGTGCAGATTATTAGAACATGTAAGAACAATCAAAATTTAACAGATAAAATTTTCGATTCCATATTAAAACAATAATCCTTTCATACATATTATTTTTTTTAGAAAAAGGCGAGGTAAAATGCATAACAAAGAAATTTACTTTTTACTTTGTAGAATCGGTGAATAAATAAGAATTATTCGACAAGAAATGTTTTATATATAAGTGAAAAAAGAAACCAACATTTTTTACTATTTTGATACTTTTTTGATTGATGATTGGAATGCATCTTCCAAAACTAATAAGATTGGAAATTTTTGACACATGTTAGGAATATTATTTTCTTTTTGTGAGAGAAGGGGATAAAAGAATAAAAACAAAATTCTCCCCAAAAGACACCATACTCACCAATTACATAGAATTTATTTTTACATGGAATTCATAGCAAATTATGAAAATTTATTTGTAAATTATATGCCAGCTTAATTCTGGAAAAGAAACCATATAATTTTTTATGGTACTATATTTATTCCATAAGAGTAAAATTGCTTCATACTATTAGTCCACTTTTAATACAACAGTTTGAAACATGAAACTTAATTTTTCCCTACTGTATATCTACCTTTTCTTCTGTTTCGTTCTCCTCAGCATTCATATAGTGCAGTGGTCTTCAAACTGTGTTTCACGGAACCCTGGGGCTCTCAAGGTTACCCAAGTCACAATAAAAAATCGAAAAAAGATTATAAATGTGTATGTAAAATGGATTGAAGTTTGTATAACTACAAGTATCTTTTATAAAAAGCTCATTTCATCATTAAACTTTAAAATTCTATTTGTACTCTGTTTGTAGTTCTATTTATAAATATTTCGAGAGCTTAAATGCTCTTCTGTTGGTGTGATGTGGTAGTTAGGAGAGGGATACTAGCTCAGGTGTCGTCCTCGTCACTTGACCATGGTTCAAAATTACTGTCTGCAGTGTCGGTATAAGCTCATTTCGATGCCTGGGAGTAGAAGATCCACAGATACTCTTTGCTCTGGAGAAGCCTAATTTATAACTAGAAAACCAGTTTAAGTCCAACCTATCCGGGCCCTTCCCGGACCAGGGCGCCCGCCCCAAGTGCCCAATGGATAAACCGACACTGA
Source organism: Trichonephila clavata (assembly GCA_019973975.1). Lineage (NCBI taxonomy): Eukaryota > Metazoa > Arthropoda > Arachnida > Araneae > Nephilidae > Trichonephila > Trichonephila clavata. The sequence continues at coordinate 19,581 of BMAO01032212.1, read as the reverse complement.
CTGGTATTTTCTAACATTTAACATTTTCAATTCCCTGGTCAAGTCTGACTAAATTTTTAATATAATAGATGCTGCGGTTTCTTTGCGCAATACATTTTACACATATCAAAGTCAGAATTAAAGTTAATTCGGAATATATCCATTTTAGTTGAATATGTAAATAACATTTTTAAGTAGTAAAATTTTTATAAAATACTTTTAGTACCATAGTTAAAATATTGTGATTCGGTCTAGCTTATTTTTAAATTAGAAAATAAAGTATTCACACAAAATAATAATCCACTGAATAATCTTTTAAAAACACTTTCTTTTAAAAAATAAATTTTCTAAATATGTAAACGGTGTTTTCATTAGTTCACGACAAACACTGGTCCGAAGTCTCTAGGAAAGAAGAGAAAGGTACAAAAAAAAAAGGGGGAGGAGAGGGTAGGAAACTTTTATCTTACACTATTAAAATTCGAAGGTAAACAAACGTATCTATGTATCTATGTATCTATCTATCTATCTATCTATGTGCGTCTATCTTCTCACGAACAGCACCACGCAGAAAGTCGCGGAAGGTACCAAAAGATCGGGAATTTTCCGGGGAAGCCGTATTGCCTATTTATATTCCGACATTGTAATTAGTTAAAAAGATATTAATTAAAAACCTTAAAACGCCGAATTGTTTTACTCCTGCCGGTTGCTTACTTGGCGGAACTTCCCTTCCGTTTCGGCCGAGCGGTAATCTTACGTTTTCCACCATATTAAAATTGTCATCCGATTTTCGGTGTCGAAATTAGACAAAAAATAATTACAGAATCGGAAAGATCATTTATTTCGCCACAACACGGTGTAATTTTTTTGTAAAATAACGATATTTTCTATTTTTTTCGAATTTTTTAAAATAGTGTTAAAACTGATGCGTTTTTATGAAAATTATTTCTAAATCGTTGGGTATGAATTACTTTTCGTGTTATTAAATCGATATTCTACACTAATTAACTTCAACCCTTTCTCTTTTAGATCCATTCATTTAAAAAATAAAATTCCCAAAACTTTTTTTTTATAGAATTTTTAAAAAGTAGTCTTAATTTTTACTTCACATTGAATAACTTCGTCATTTATGAAGATGATCTCACAAAACCTTTTTTCCGTGTGTACAGTAATATTATCCGTAATATATACAAAGATTGAAAAAATTGCTTCAAAATTACGGATCCCCTCAATTAAAAATTAAATTCAATTTGAACCTCCCATTCATTAGTATCGCCAATTTTCACTTTTGCTACAGGGCTCCAAAGCGTGGTTGTCTAGAGCGCGTCGGTTTCGCAAAACATGTAAATCCTTCTCTTGTCTGGGTTCGAATCTACCGAATTTGATTTTGTTCGTTTCTGCTTATTTTTCCCACGTAAATTAATTTTACTGATAAATACTTATTTTAACATGATCCTCTGTTATTTTAATGTACTTTTCATTTTTTTTTTTTTTTTTTTTTTGCCTTAAAAAAGGTTTTTTTCTGATTTTTAATCATTCAAAGTAATTTCTATCTTTTTCAACAATTCCTAACAAGAAGCTTTCATTTCTGTTTATTTTTCCCACGTAAATTTTCAGTGCTGCCATTATTTAAGCAAACGGAATGTCACAATTAATTGCTAAATGAATATTTTTAATCAATTTTAATGTAAAAATATTAATAAGTTATAGTTTTGTATTTTATAAATATCGATGAATTTAAAAGAAAATGATTTTTAAAAAGTTCATTGATATTTAGAAACAGTGATTAAAAAAGTAAAATGCCGAAAACTATATGTCACAATTAATTGCTAAATGAGCATTTTTAATCAATTTTATTAAAAATAATTATTTTTTTAAAATTAAAATGCATTCAATGCATTTCTGAGATTCATTTAAAATACTTATCAGTATCGAAATTTTTGTTCTCTTTCATAAAACTTATAGTTTACTTTAAAATAATGCGTATTTGCATGAAACTTTTTCCCCCCGTGTCAAATATTTCAAAAAATTCTCACAATTTTACTTCAAAAATTAAAATAGTAGTGAAATTTTGTAATTTGAAAAATTTATACTTTCTGTTCTTTTTTCAGCATACAACTATTTTTAAAAATGCTACAGTTTCGTTTCCGGGAAAAAACTAAAAAAATTAAATGTTTTTATCAGATAGTATTATTTTCTTTTTGAATGATTTTTTTCAGTGAATGTGTACTTATAACTAGGTTTTTTCCATAGTGTTTTTCTTAGCAGTTACATATGTTCAATCAAACATCCAAACGTTTCAAGAGCTATCTGTAGAATTTTTTTATTATTATTTATAGATAATGTGGATTTAAATTAATATATTTTTTAAAATCAAATGAATATTTCTATTATTTCCTTATTAAATTAATTATTTGTTAATAAAAGGTATAACGCCTATTATTTTGGATAAAAATACGTTCTAGAGCCTGGAATAAATATTTGTCCTCAGTGCCAGCCTAGCGGTAGCTAGGCTTCTACTTCAGTTACACAATATACCTAAGAAAGGGAGTAAATAAAGTGAGAATGATAGGTTCGCCTAAGCTAAAACTAGCTTCGGCGGTCAGGAGGTGGTGGGGGGAGGTGGAACATAGTTTCCGTAGAAACGCAAAACAACTTTTTCGTTTCGTTCTTCAATCCGAAAAGGGGTTTTTCGTTACGTTTAACAGCATGGGGGGGGGGAATTCTTAGAAATCAGGTAGCATCTTCGTTGCACTATGAGGCAAACGGTACATGAGGTGAGGCTGGTTCATGAAGTTAGATTGAGAGCTAATCATTGGGTTGTCATGATTGCAGAATGGAAAGTTGCAGAATGGATTGCAGAATGGAAAGTTGAGGAAAGATTCGCTATTAGGGTGTGGATGGGTTCAACACAAAGTTCTTCGTGGAGAACAGATCTTGGGATGTACCTGTTTATTATGAAGTCTTTGAATATGATTTAATTGTGTGTTACTGGCAGATCCCCAAATGGGCATGTATACGTTAAGATGGGGCGAAGATAGGTTTTGTAAATAAATATCCGGTTATTTAAAGAGAGTTTGGATTTCCTTCCAATCAGTACGTTCTAGAGAGACATTTTTAAGCTAACTGTAAGTAGCGATTGATTGATTAATGAAAACCTGAAAATTATTTTATTATTTTAGATTCCTAAAAATTATCTATTATTAAAAAATGATGACTTTTTTTTTACTCAAGCATCAAAATGGTTTTCTTTTATTGTTTAAATTTATTATTTTTTTACTAAAGCAATATTGTTTTCGACATGTCATGAATAGAAACTTGAAGATAAATCTTATATCTGAGGGGAGAGTCAGGGGGAAAATAGTTCTACACTCAAAAAAGCCACTGTAACACCGTGCTGTAGAAAGAGAACTGAAACCTGTCTGACATTAGTAAGATCTGGAAGATATATTTTTTTTTAAAAAAAAAAGGGAATTGTAGTGACGTTTATATAAAGAAATCACACACATACCAGGAACTTTGATAAAAGAAGGTGAATTTCCATGGCAGTATGTTATGCATTCGAAACAAATTTTAATAAAACACTCAAAATACTTAAAACAATCATTTAAAAATTTCTTCTTTTATAAAGATAATTGCACGAAACATTTTTCCCGTGTGTCGAATATTTCAAAAAATCCTCACAATTTTACTTCAATATTTAAAATAGTAGTGAAATTTGAAAAATTTCTACTTTTCTGTCTTTTTTCAACATACAACTATCTTTAAAAAGGCTACATTTTCGTTTCCGGGGACTAAGAAATTGCAACGAAAGAACTGAAAACTGAGTGAGTGATTTTTTAATTCGCACTGTTCGCCTATTCGAGGGTTATTGGCGATGGACATCGAAATTTTCAACCATGGTCAAGTGGAGGACGACACCTGCGCTTTCACCCATCTCTAATAATTAGAACACCACACCAACGCAAGAACAAATTTCGAAAAAGGGAGTTTTAATGACATAGTTAAATAAATCACTCACATCGCGCACATAAGTGCTATCGGCCTGAGGGAAACACGAAATTTCCATGGGGATAAAGTTATTCACTCGGTAAAAGCCCGTGCAACGCCGGGATAAGCGGAGAGGAAAGAAACAAAGAAATCAAAGTAATTTCGAAAAATAATATTGGTAGTGTTGAATTTGTGAAGAGAAGGGAAAATGTTAAGCGACAAAGCCATGACACGCACTCACGGGTCATGCACTCACATCGTAAGCGTCAAAACCACACAAAAGTGTTGGCGTCAGAAAAAAATGGAGGAAATTAACATGGGGATTAAGTTATACCCTCGGTATAAGCCCGTGCAACGCCGGGCCATGAAAGCTAGTCTACACTATTAAAATTCGAAGGTAAACAAACGTATCTATCTATGTGCGTCTATCTTCTCACGAACAGCACCACGTAGAAAGTTGCGGAAGGTACCAAAAGATCGGGAATTTTCCGGGGAAGCCGTATTGCCTATTTATATTCCGATATTGTAATTAGTTAAAAAGATATTAATTAAAAACCTTAAAACGCCTAATTGTTTTACTCCTGCCGGTTGTTTACTTGGCGGAACTTCCCTTCCGTTTCGGCCGAGCGGTAATCTTACGTTTTCCACCATATTAAAATTGTCATCTAATTTTCGGTGTCGAAATTAGACAAAAAATAATTACAGAATCGGAAAGACCATTTATTTCGCCACGACACGGTATAATTTGTTTTGTAAAATAACGATATTTTCTATTTTTTTCTAATTTTTTAAAATAGTGTTAAAATTGATGCGTTTTTATGAAAATTATTTCTAAATCGTTGGGTATGAATTACTTTTCGTGTTATTAAATCTATATTCTACACTAATTAACTTCAAGCCTTTCTCTTTTAGATCCATTCATTTAAAAAGTAAAATTCCCAAAACTGTTTTTTTAAAGAATTTTTAAATAGTAGTCTTAATTTTTACTTCACATTGAATAACTTTGTCATTTATGAAGATAATCTCACAAAACCTTTTTTCCGTTTGTACAGTAATATTATCCGTAACATATACGAAGATTGAAAAAATTGCTTCAAAATTACGGATTTTTTAAAAAAAATTGTGATTTTCGTAAACTTGTGTTTTTCTGAGAAATAAATTAAAAAGTAATAATTTGTACATTTTTTATTTCAAAGTACGTTATTTTTGCAAATAGTTGGTGATGTTTGAGAGCATTAACGTAAAAATTATGCCCTTAAAATGAAGGTAATGATTTTTAAAATAATTCAAAATATGCGATTTTACATTTAGCCAAACATTGGCGTCGAAAATTAGCTTTGCGCCAAAGACTTCAGACCTGTTTCGCCTTCGACCGCTCTAACTCAAGGGTTACACTAAAAAAATTCTGCCTTAAACAGGGGAAAATCAGTAACTTTGGCGAGTAAAAAAAAAAAAATGCGAGTGAAAGATTTATTTTATCAACTATATATGTCAGATTAAGATGATAAAATGCATTCAATGCATTTCTGAGATTCATTTAAAATATTTATCAGTATCGAAATTTTTGTTCTCTTTCATAAAACTTATAGTTTACTTTAAAATAATGCCTAATGTATATTTCTTTTTTTGACATATAATTTCATAATAAAATCGAAGAATTTGCCCATTTCGAATTTTTTTTTTTGGAAATAGTCAGTTAAATAGGTATAAATTCCTTAGAAAAAAAAAAAGCTATGTTTGTATTATATATTCTTTATTGTTAATTGCTTTTTTTTAAAAAAATATCAAAAATCAATAAATTTTTTGCAATACATTTAAATGTCATCTTCAATCGAAATCTTTCAATCGTTATGTGAACATCCTTTGGATCCCCTCAATTAAAAATTAAATTCAATTTGAATTTACCATTCATTATTATTGCCTATTTTCTGTTTTACTACTAATCTGCGTGGCGTGGTTGGCTAACGCGCCGCTTTCGTAAAGTATCTTAATTCTTTCTTATGTCTGGGTTCGAATCTAGCGAATTTCATTTTGTTCGTTTCTGCTTATTTTTCCCACGTAAATTAATTTTACTGATAAATACTTATTTTAACATGATCCTCTGTTATTTTAATGTACTTTTCATTTTTTTTTTTTTTTTTTTTTTGCTTTAAAAAAGGTTTTTTTTTCTGATTTTTAATCATTCAAAGTAATTTCTATCTTTTTCAACAATTCCTAACAAGAAGCTTTCATTTCTGTTTATTTTTCCCACGTAAATTTTCAGTGCTGCCATTATTTAAGCAAACGGAATGTCACAATTAATTGCTAAATGAATATTTTTAATCAATTTTAATGTAAAAATATTAATAAGTTATAGTTTTGTATTTTATAAATATCGATGAATTTAAAAGAAAATGATTTTTAAAAAGTTCATTGATATTTAGAAACAGTGATTAAAAAAGTAAAATGCCGAAAACTATATGTCACAATTAATTGCTAAATGAGCATTTTTAATCAATTTTATTAAAAATAATTAATAAGTTAGTTTTGTATAATATAATTTTTTAGCAGATACGTGTTTAAATAATTTTAACACAGAGTGGAATGAAAAACTATAAAATTAAAAAAATCAAATGTTTTTATCAAATAGTATTTTTTTCTTTTTGAATGTTTTTTTCAGTGAATGTTAGCATATAACTAGGTTTTCCCGCAAAAGTGGATTTTTAACACTTATATATGTTTAATCAAACATCCGAACGTTTCAAGTGCTATCTGTAGAATTTTTTTTATTAGTATTTATTAATAATGGATTTAAATTAATATATTTTTTTAAAATTAAAATGCATTCAATACATTTCTGAGATTCATTTAAAATATTTATCAGTATCGAAATTTTTGTTCTCTTTCATAAAACTAATAGTTTACTTTAAAATAATGCGTAATTGCATGAAACTTTTTTCCCCGTGTCAAATATTTCAGAAAATTCTCACAATTTTACTTCAAGAATTAAAATAGTAGTGAAATTTTTAATTTGAAAAATTTATACTTCCTGTCTTTTTTTCAGCACACAACTATTTTTAAAAAGGCTACAGTTTCGTTTCCGGGAAAAAACTATTTTTCTTTAAAGAATTTTATAGAAAAAAAAAACTTTTTTTTTTTTTACAAAACAATGCTGTTTTGCATATTTTATGATTTTTTCTCTTCCCGTGTGTCGATTTCGCTTAAAAATTACGGATTTTAAAGATTTCTTTTTGTGTTTTTCATAAAATAAAGTTTTTGCAAGAAATAATACAACCATTATTTTTGTAATTTTTTTCTTTAAAAATTATTGTTTTTTCCAATCAATTGTTAAAACTTGGAATTTTCAATTAAAAATTGAGCCCTCAAAAATAATGAAAGCTTTAAAGACATTCTAAAGGCTTTGCGCATGCGCTAGAATCATTATTATTATTTTTTCTCCCTCTGTTCAACGCTCAGTGGCCAAGGTCAAACTTGCTGTTCTTGGCAAGAGTGAATGAGTGGAATAAAAAATACTGTAAAAAAAATATAATTCTGAAACATATATTAGTCTCACACACAGTATTATTTTCTTTTTGAATGATTTTGTGCAGTGAATGTAAATAAATTTCCAGGCTTTTTCATACTTATATATTTTTAATCTAACATTCAAAAACAACGAAATGAAAAAATGAATATTCCTTTCGATAATTAACGGTGAGAATTTTTGTATTTATTTTTTTAGAAAATGGATTTAAAATAATAGATATTTTACGAAACTAAAGCAATATTTAATTTTTTATTATTATTATTTATAGATAATGGAATTAAATTAATATATTTTTTTTAAATAAAAGGAATGTTTCTATTATTTCCTTAATAAATTAATTATTTGTTAATAAAAATTATATCGCCTATTATTTTGGATAAAAATACGTTCTAGAGACCTTTTTAAGCTAACTGTAAGTAGCGATTGATTGATTAATGAAAACCTGAAAATTATTTAATTATTTTAGATTCCTAGAAATTATCTATTATTAAAAAATGATGACTTTTTTTTTACTCAAGCATCAAAATACTTTTCTTTTTATTGTTTAAATTTATTATTTTTTTACTAAAGCAATATTGTTTTTGATATGTCATGAATAGAAACTTGAAGATAAATCTTATATCTGAGGGGAGAGTCAGGGAGAAAATAGTTCTACACTCAAAAAAGCCACTGTAACACCGTGCTGTAGAAAGAGAACTGAAACCTGTCTGACATTAGTAAGATCTGGAAGATATATTTTTTTTTAAAAAAAAAAGGGAATTGTAGTGACGTTAATATAAAGGAATCACACATATACCAGGAACTTTGATAAAGGAAGGTGAATTTCCATGGCAGTATGTTATGCATTCGAAACAAATTTTAATAAAACACTCAAAATACTTAAAACAATCATTTAATAATTTCTTCTTTTATAAAGATAATTGCATGACACATTTTTCCCATGTGTCGAATATTTCAAAAAATCCTCACAATTTTACTTCAATATTTAAAATAGTAGTGAAATTTTGAAATTTGAAAAATTTCTACTTTTTTGTCTTTTTCAACATACAACTATATTTAAAAAGGCTACATTTCACCCTGTTTGCCTATTCGAGAATTTTGGTGACGGACCTCGAAATTTTCAACTATTCTCAAGTGACGAGGACGACACCTGAGCTTTCACCCATCTTTAATAATTACCACACCACACCAACGCAAGAACAAATTTCGAAAAAGGGAGTTTTTATGACATAGTTAAAGAAATCACTCAGATCGTGCGCACACACACAAGTGCTATCGGCCTGAGGGAAACACGAAATTTCCATGGGGATGAAGTTATTCACTCAGGAAAAGGAAAGAATTGGAAAGTGAAGTGGGTGATTTTTAAATTCGCACTGTTTGCCTATTCAAGGGTTTTTGGTGACAGACCTTGAAATTTTCAACCATGCTCAAGTGACGAGGACGACACATGAGCTTTCACCCATCTTCATAATTACCACACCACACCAACGCAAGAACAAATTTCGAAAAAGGGAGTTTTTATGACATTGTTAAAGAAAGCACTCACATCGCACGCACACACACACACACAGGTGCTATCGGCCTGAGGGAAACACGAAATTTCCATGAGGGTGAAGTTATTCACTCGGTAAAAGCCCGTGCAACGCCGGGCTAAGCGGAGAGGAAAGAAACAAAGAAATCAAAGTAATTTCGGAAAATAATATTAGAAGTGCTGAATGCGTGAAGATTGAGCGAATATTAACGTCCCACTGTTCAGCTACACGAGGCCTTTTGGGGACGGTCCACGTAATTTTGAACCATGGTCAAGTGACGCGGACGACACCTGAGCTGGCACCCCCTCTCCTAACTACCACAACGGGAGGACGTTTGAGCTCTCGACATATTTTACGTCCATTCCACCCCTACACGGCGGGTCTTCAGTGGTACTAGGATCGAGAAATCGTGAAGAGAAGGGGAAATGTTAAGCAATAAAGCCATGACACGCACTCACGGGTCATGCACTCACATCGTACGCGTCAAACCCACACCAAAGTGTTGGCGTTAGAATAAAAGGAGGAAATTAACATGGGGGGATTAATTTATACCCTTGGTATAAGCCCGTGCAACGCCGGGCCATGAAAGCTAGTTTTAGATAAAAAATTTATTGAGTTTATTTTTGTTATTCTCAAGCTATACTTTTTATTCTTCTTATTAATAAATTAAATTATTTTCTTCATACAGATGACATTAACACATTTTCAAAAATAATTAATTCAATTTATTATAAAACGTTTTCATAAAGAACACTTGAAAATATTCGTAAGTCCTTACAATTTCTTTTAAATTTTTAAAATACATTTTTTATGCATTATATGTTTGATGTATAAAAATTTTAGAAAAATGCATTTTTAATGCACATTACAAATAAGTTGTATTAAAGCCTTTTTGCATGACTGATTTGGATATTTTTATTTGTTTACTTGATTTTTGCTTTATTCTCTGCATTGAAAAATTAAACGAATTTCATGAAGCATTTGTGCGTTCAATGCATTGTGAATTTCTTGATTTTTTTTCTATAAATAAACCGAAAGAAGGAGATTTTCTAGTTCGAATTATGTGATTTAAAATCACTAAAAAGCAGTCATCTACCTGATATGTTTGTAACGGGGCAATCTGCGATTTTCTTATCAAGCCTCTTGGGAAAATTTTTATCTTTAAATATTTTTCATTGAAAACTTCCTCTCGAAGAAGAAGACTGGCTATATGCATATTATGTAATGTATTTAAGTATTAGTATTTGGTTCGTAGAGAGAAAGGTTAGACTGCTAACGTATATCAGGGGTTGATTAGCGTGAAGCTAGGCAAGAGAACTTCGTTTACTTATTTTATTAATATTAAGATTGACGATTTGGTCAATTGAGAGAAATTTGCATTAGAACGAATTGAATTAGAAGGTGTATTGCTTTGACGTAAGTGATCCAATTTACTGTTAATTCTTTTAGTATCTCGTCTACCCCGCCATTGCTTCACATATTTAGTAATTGGTGTATTTCTTAGTTGGAGTTGTTGAATTTGTGTCGTAATTGAGAATTGTTGATAAATAGAATTTGTACTGACTGTGGGTAGTTTTCCTTCCCGGCCTTCTCACTCTAAGGGATGACACGGGCAATCCCTTACATGTTAATAGTGCATACCTACATTAAATATGATGAGTTTCTTCTATTATACAAAAGAAATTGTTTTATTGCTTATTATCCGATTGGCCTAACTATTTGTCTCCCACCATTATCTCTCTCTCTCTCTCTTTACATATATATAATGCAGTGGCTCCCCTACAAGGGGTCTGTCCTAGGGATCCGGACCCCCTCCCCCCAAAACCCTTAAGTTTTTTCGATTGTTGATAATCCTATACATATATAACGTAAAATTTTTGTAATTAAGAATTTATTTTATTAATTAATGCAAATTATTAATTCATTAATTTATTTTTACTGTTTTTTTTATTAACAAAATCAACAAAGTAGGAAGAATCAATTAGTGTTGTCTTGAGGTATGCTAAGATTTGGGGGACTTTTGACCATGACAACCCCCTTGAAACATTTTTGTGTGCGCTACTGATATAAAGTTATAAAAATAATTAGACGCGTATAAAATAATTGTTAACTAACTAATTATTAGAATAACGATTGAGAAATACATTTATCAAATCTTTTTTTTTCCTTAGAACAAGCTATTTCAATCTCAATAGATTCTAATTTGATAGCACTTCAATTGCATGTTACGATAACTACAATATATTGTGTCATTTCTATTCACCTATAGCAGTGACCCTTTAATACAAACGCTTTCATTCTGGTACGCATTAAAATACACTTCTCACTGACTGTCATTTGGCGGTGCCCATTTCATCTATCTTCAACATACGTCCTCCAAAGCTTTTGAAATGCCGTCACCAGCTTACATTCTCACGATGATGATTGAATTAATGATGGTAGCTTCCTCCCTAATCCCCCCGTATTTTGAGATGTAATGCACGCTCTCTTCTTTGAAAGGGATTGGTGTAAGATCAATGAAATTTTTTATAACTGTTATTGTTGAAATGGAAAGTAAAACATAGTTGCTCCTTTCAAGATGTTATTTTATAAGCAATTTTGTAGCTATAATTTTACTATATTTAGCAATTGACCTAAGCAAATGCCTCTATTGATATTCGATATATATCTATAAATATTTATTTGAATAGATACGAACTTAATGGCAAAAACAGACTTTATAAGTTTAAAAGACTTGGTTTATACTTTTAAAGACTAGATATCTACTCAGTAACTTGCATCCAATTTTCAATTAATGTCTTGTCTATATAAATAAATTAGAATACATATACAAAATTTAACTGATTTTCATTACTGTATATATTCTTGTTGTAAATGTGAGTGCGTTTTTCTGTGTGTTTTGTAAATGTTTTTAAAAAATTATCTTATAGTAAACAATTTATCTCATATCCATTTATTATTGACCAAAGAAATCATCATAATATTCATTTGTTATTGACAATAGTTTTTCTAATTTGCTGAGAAATGAAGTTAAGAGGTATAATTTAAGGTCAGAGATCCTCATATAACACACACATTCTACCTTTTACTTTATTTATATATTATTTTATTATATTCAAATAAAATGATAACGTTTTTGATAATTTCAAGAGGTAAAATAATTAAATACTAAAACGCAATAATGAAAATGATTTTTTTGCGATGTAAAAATTCTTGACAGTTGATTAAATTAAACTCACAATATTTTTTTTTGTTCATAAGTCATAAATTAATAGGAATTCTTCCGCATAGATATTTTTCTTAGAAAAAAATACAATAATTAATTATTAAAAGAAGTTCTGATAAGTTAATAAACTGAAAATTAATTTAACTAATAATTCGGCATTAGAAGAATGTAAGTCAAAAACATTTACAGTTATAAATTGGTAATTTTAAAAACTATAGGAACCGAGTAGACATTTTAAGGAAAATTTAATTCAAGGTGTATACTTATAATCTTTTCCATTTAGAGTGTTTAATCTCTAAGTAAAAAATTTGATGTCAAAATACACATCCAATATATTATTCAATAAAATCTACGTTGACAATTAATAATTATGACTCTCATAAAACCATTTTGAAATATTCAAGCTTTAATTTTGATGAACTCGGGTCAGATATTTATTAATTGAATACAATATTATAAATTTTTTAATTGATGGAAAACTAAATAAACTTATAGTTAATGCGTAAGATGTAGGAAATCTGTACTATATACTCGTCTATAAATATGTAGCTGCTCTTAAAGTGAATCCAATACCAACATCCCACACTCGTTTAAGGTAAAATTAGAGTTATATATTTGAGCCAAAATCAACATAAGAAATAAAAACTTAAATATTTCAATAAAAATTACGCTTTTCTAAAAATATTTTTCTAACGTGCCCATATGCTTTGGATGCATTATTATTTATTAATTAGACTTACTTCCTCTCATTTCTCTTTGTCGAATAAAATATTCATCACATTTGCTCTACGATAAGTATAAGAATTTATATATAAAATTCCTATATAAATTCTTTATCAAAAGTAAAACTTCCTTTTTGATTTTTAACTGATATTATACTTTTATGATTGTGGAACACTTTGTACTAATGTAATGTTTATGCAGCATGTTGTTGCAGGGTATTTAATGCAATTCTTTCAGCAATTCCTTACAAAAAAAGTTTCCTTCATTTTTACAAGCAATCAAAGAAGAAACACATGAAAGACTATATTAAATATTAATCTATGATTAATCTGAAAGCTATGAACTAGTCTAGCGTTTGGCTGGCAGGAAAGAAACGTGTAAATTTCAAAGATTTATTTGAGGTGCCTAAATGAACAATATTTAGCATAAAAATTTAATAATATTTCAGAACTGGTTTTTTGTCAAAATAATGTACATTATTTCTTCTAACCAAGCATAGTGTCTTATAAGTTTAGGTACGTAAAATATTTACAATCATCAATGTTTATTGTTATTATCAATTCATTTCCATACAGAACTTTTTTTCTTTTTATTTAATTATTTTGAAGCAACTAAAAACTTTTAGTATTTCCAAGCATATCTAAGTAAATAAAGTTTTTATTTGATCAGATTTCTATTTTAGGAAAAAAAATAGTTTTAGAAAGTATCTACCATCACCACAAAAATTGTTTTGTAAGCAAAAATAGAACAAGTTCTTTTAATTAATTTTGTTTAGTTTAAAATATTAGCTATAGATAATTTACTATAGAACAACCTCCACTACTTCGTTAATATGACTATTGTCACAAACAAATATGTGAACAGTGACCTCAAGTGAACAATTCTAGAAACCATCATTCGAGCTAAATTATTGCTGTCGAGCAATAAACATCGAGTAGAACATTTGTTTCCAATTAAAATTGTGACGCAAAATATGGTAGTTTTCGTTATTGTAGTTATTGTAGCTCTAAATGTTAATGATCTTAATGTTTGTCATTGTAATATTTAAATGTCCTTCTAAACTCCTTAACCCAACATTTTAACTCTAACTTCTTGCCGCACTATAACTGTACATCCATACTATATTAAATATAAGGTTGATTGAAGTAAATGTTTAGAAAAATATAAAATTCATATCAATCATTTTAACTCAAATAGATAAGCCCAACAGTGATAGAAGTCTAAATTTTTACATGTCTATTTGCAAAATATTTCCTTTTTAGTTAAATAGTATTTTAACACTAAATTATTACTTCCTCTCAAGAGTGCTTTAATTTCTTAAAAACATGTTTTTATCAAAACTTTCGGAAATTATATATATATTTTAAGTGTTCTTTAAATGTGCGCACTAAAAATGTATTATTTCATTGGGTTTAATTATGAATTACAATTGAAAAAAATTTAGCATTACAATAGTAAATATTAGGTATATATTTTTTATTTTATTTTTATCGAAAAAAGTTAAAAAATCTCTATGCACCACAAAGTATCACACGGGGCTCACAGAAATAAGTATCAAGCACACATTACAGAGGAAAGAAAAAAGCAATAATAATCTTTTGAGGTTATGAAGGATTACAAATATTTACAACAAATTCATAGGACTTTTTAAAAACACTTCTTTTAAAAATAAATAGGTTAATATTTGGAGGCCAATTTATATTAAGTCGATTTATATTAATTATATTAAGTTATTAACATTAGGAATTAGACTCTTAAAATTATCTTATTCATATGAATTGAAATAAAATTTATGACTTATAAAACTTAAATTAACCAAGAAAAAATATTCACATTGTTAAAAATTTGGGATATCGAAAAACTATCTATTTTAGAATTAGTATCCAACATTTAAAAAACTGAATTTGCATCAATAGTCAGGATTTTAGATTTTTGATGCATTTAGTCGCTTTAAAGGGTCGGTATAGTGCTCAGAATCAATGCGATATTGGAAATTTTAAAGGACGGAGTTCTACTTTACATTTTGAAAAGAAGCGAGGTCATTGAAGAGAATGACTGAAATACTTTAAATAAAATAATAAAAACGATCGCTCGATATTGAAGTCAGCATAGCATTTTTATAGGTATTGATTTTAGATTCCTGCCATAAAAATAGCGTTGCATTGATTTTAAACTCATATAAATAAGAAAAAAAAATGTTCACTGAAACTTTAAATGCTAAAAGTTGTAACATAAGAAATTTATTATCATTTTCAAGTTATATTTCTAGTTAGAATAATAAATTTATAATTGCACAAAAGATTGAAATTAAAAAAAAACACAAAGAAAAAGCAACATAAGCGATTTTCTAGTAATTACCTGCTTGAGTTATCTCCTCTTACTCGTTCTTGGCATGTCATGAGTTTGAACCATGTACTGCTGAATCCCCTCCATGCAGAGGGGGTCGATGCACGTTGAATATGTTGGAGCTTAAACATCCTCCCATTGTTGTGGTGTGGAAGTTAGGAGAGGTGGGTACCAAATCAGGAGTCATTTTCTTCGCTTGACTATTATTCAGAATTGCAAGGCCCAATTATAATAGCTCTCGTGCAGATTAATAGTGCAAAGTAAATGTAACTAAGATGGACTAAATGAGTTAAATTATTAACGCTCTGAGAAACAAGGTGATGGACATCCCAATTTTGATTTACTGATGAGGATGTTGCATGAATTGCCTCATTTCCAAACTTCCGCACCACTGTAAGCCAAGATAGATTTAAGGTATTCGACTACCCTAAAATTGTGATTTTTGACAAAAATTGATAATTTTTATCATGATTTTCTTTTTACGCCATCTTATTAGCTTTATAAAAATACCAAGTTTATCATTTTCCGTTCACTAGAACAAAAATTACAAGTGTTTTAGTAAAAGCAGATGCCATTACTTTAAGCAAGATGTCATACTTTAAAACGCGTTTTACTCGAAATGTGGCTTTTTTTTTAAAAATACTCAAACGGGGCCAGCGATTGCTCAAAAAGTTTGGAAAATAATTAAATGAAATTTTTTGTTAAGTTCTATATAATAGTAGAATTGTTTTAACCTTCAGATTTATCAATCACCGTTTTATTACAAAATTTACAGTTTCGTATGTGAATATAATCAGTTTTTGTCAGCAATTTCATATAATAACTGAGATTAATTGCTCTAGTTTTTGTAAAAAAAAGAAAACATCTCCTATCCTGAAGGTCATTTCCAAATTGAATAACATAGCAACACATAAGAATGATAAAAATTGAAAGTTTGTTGATGAACCTTTGGTACAGATTGGACCGCGTTTATGCTATTTTTTGTCAATTTTTACCTGGTTTTTTTTCTATTTTAGTACTAATAATTTAATTTTTTCTTTTTAATTTAAGCATATTTTCCTAAAAATGTACTAAACAAATCTAAAAATAACAAACAAACAAAAAAATCCCCATTTTTCCATTTTCTTAAAAAAAAGTTGTCGCAACCAGTCGGATACCTTAATATTCATCAGTCCCATTGCATGGTGTCTTCACTATCACTGGGTGGCCGCAGCAGCCTAGTGGTCAAGGTAACAGACTCGTGACCGGCGTATCATAAGTTAAGCTGTCAGGCACGTCCATAGGAGCCCATGTTAAATTACGTATGTTTATGTACCTTTTTTCTCTCAGAAACTACTTATTTCTCATAAATAAATTTTTACAGCAGGTTATGTGGACTCTCAATATAACTTTAACGAAGGATTTTGTTGTTTTTTTTTGTTTAAAATTAAAATAATTATGAATTTTTCAAAAAAATGTCCAATTTTTTACCCTAAATTTTTTGTTTACTAAAGCCTTATCTAAAAAGGTTTGCTTGATATATCTAATTCCCTCCATTAAAATTTATAAACATGTTTAAAGTATGCTCACTGAAAATTTAAGGATTAATATAATAAGTCGTTTTTGAGAAAAAAGGTATATACGTAAAAATATTACTTTTTTGAGAAAACTGACTTTCAAGTAAAACTTTGTAATTTTTGAGCATTCACTTTTTTAGTACTTTCCAGTAGCACATGAAGCATTTTTTTTACCCTCTGTTCCTGAAAAGGCTCTTCTGTAATTTTCTTTTTCTTTTCAATATTTTTTAACAATTTAGCCTTTGGGTCTCAAGAGGATTTCTTTCGGGTACACGATTTCTACGTTCATCTAATTTTTTGAAGCATGGTATACAGTTATAACTTGGTTCAATGTCACAATGTTTTAAGATCATTAATTTGTCTACATGACACATATAGAACTGCGCAATAACCATATTTATCCCAATTTTAGCATTTTTAATTCCCCAAATGCAGATTTTAGAATCACTGACCTTGTTAGTTGTTAACTAACGTATTTGAATTAAAGACGTGTACCCATACATTTTGGATATTCCCAATGCACTTTAATATTCCACTTGAACATCGTATGGATAAGTGCTCATCAGAAACATATGCCAGGGAAAACTCAGGTGCTCTTAATAGAGCTCATTTAATGCGCCTAAAAGAGTAACTTTATTTAAAAAATAAATAAAAATATTTCTAAATATCGCATTTCCTCATAACATACATCATTTTAAACAGAAATATTCGAACTTTTAAAAAATATAAAAATGTGGAAATTGGTAATTTTTCAAAATTTATGTCGGGGACCAGATTGAAGCTAGTGACCCCTGAAGACATGTCGAGTAGAAGCGATTGCACGTTAAATCTGTCGAAGCACAAAATTCCTCCCTTTGGTGTGGTAGTTGGAGAAGCGGTTTGCCACAGCTCAAATGCTGTCCTCGTCACTTGACCATGGTTCAAAACTTTGAGATCCAAAAGCCCTCGAGTAGCTAAATAGTGTAATATTCACTCACTTACTATCACTGGAGCTTGAAATTGCGACTCAAAATTGTTACTATGAGTAAGCGACTATGATATCTTCGCTACTGTGGACACATCTTCAGTTCTTAATAATTATAAATCCTGAATTTCAATATGCATTTATGTTATAAGATTTTTATACACACACATATGTATATATTATAATTTTTAGGCACAATGTAACTTAGGAAAGAAAAATGTAAAAATATTTTAAATACACACGCAGATTTTTATCGTATCACATTTGATTTAGGATTCGAGACTTTATATTTCAGAAAATACCGTATTTACTTGAATATAAGCCGCAATTTTCTTCCCAGTGTTAATGGTATTGAAAATTGGGTGCGGCTTAGAATCGAAGGGGAAAAGATAGTTGGATGGCCCAATTTGATCAATTACTGGTTTATGTACGTATTTAAAGTTTATAACACTGGTAAAATATAAGTAAGTACTCATTTCGTATTCCAGTTATACTTAGGTTTATAAATATTTGTATATATTATTCTGTATCATACAGGGTTAGCAAGAAATAAGTTGCCCACTTCAGAAGGCTCTAAAATCCACCCTATTGGTCCAAATGGCATAGAATTTCAACCACAGGTAATTCAAATGATGCGCTTGATACTTATTAAATAAAAATAGTACAATATCGCCTGCATGTGGCGTTGTTATACACATAGCCTTATTTAATAAGTTTTAAAATATGCGTCAAAAATATAAAGTAACATTAATACAACTGCTCAATATGATACCTTCATGTTCAACAATGTGCTGTTATCTCAGAATCATATTTTAAACAGCTGACCGGAGTAATCTAAGACATGGCACCAAATGCTGTCCTTTAGATCTGGCAGAGTTGATGGCCTTTGACGGTAGCTATTGTCCTTTAGATAACCCATAACCAAAAGTCTCAGGAGTCATATCCGGTGAACGATGTGGCCATGTTGTTGAGAAATGACGGCTGATCACCCGTGCACTATGAAATGCTGTTTTAGCAACCATTTACACGGCGATCAATGTTACTTTATATTTTTTGTTTTATTAATGTTACTTTATATTTTTGACGCATATTTATAAAACATATAAATAAGGCTATGTGTATTGCAGCACCACCTACCAGCGAACATTTGTGATATTTTTTATTTAAATGTTAAGAGCATAATTTGAATTATCTATAGTCAAAAATTTAATTCATTTGGACCAATAGGACGGATTCTAGATTCCTCTGAAGTAAGCAACGTATTTCTTGCCAACCTGTATATATATATATATATATATATATATATATATATATATATATATATAATATATATATATATATATATATATATATATATACACAAATATTTATAAACTTAAGTATAACTAGACATAACAGTAAGAAATATTAGCCACAGTTGTACAATAGTAAACGCTTAGCCTTAGGAACCAAGAACGAAGCTTTACATGCGTATATATAGTATATAATAATAAAATAGTTTTGATAACATACGCGGAATAACATAGAATTTACTTTTCTACTGTTTCAAGAAGTAATATTTTATTTTCGGTTCAGTTTCAATTCTTTAAGTAAATAAGGATGATACAAACTGTTATTTTTAATATATCTTTAATATTATGTCTACCTTTTCCACACTAACGTGTTTCCAGTTATTTAATTCCACTTGTAATTCTATTACAAAAAGTTAATTGCATAAATTTAGACCAAATTGTGCAACTGTT
>BMAO01032211.1:0-23262 GCA_019973975.1 Trichonephila clavata | reverse complement strand
AGTAGTAGATTCTGTCTTGCCGGACAAGAGCGCCGCTTCAATGGCGACCCTGGCTGAATTCTGAAATAGGCAATCTTCTCATCTGTCGTGGCGCCATCTTCCCGCAAAAAGGGCAACCAAAAAAAACTCGCTAGACTCATTTGGCGCAGCAAACTCGCCAGACTCACTTGGCGCTGCAAACTCGCCAGACTCACTTGACACAGCAAACTAGCCAGACTCACTTGACGCAGCAAACTCGTCAGACTCACTTGACGCAACTCTTCCAATTCACTGTAACAACTGCTCACGCAACACGCTCACCATAACAACTATATCGTTCGTTCTCCTATCCACTGACTCACTGGTGGAGAAGTGTGTAGCGGTATCATCTATGTTAGACAGTAACAACCTCCGGACTAAAGTGATCATTTTGGTCCAGTGGTATGTCACGTGCTTACGGAACCGAAGGTCGCGGCTTCTGACCTGCAGGATAAATTATAAAGGACTTTACTTCAAAATTATAAAGGACAAAGAGAGAGAGAGAGAGTAAAATGACCACAATACCCAATACTCAAATAGGTTTTGGCCTAAGACTGCTGGATTAAACAACATTTCTAGGTGTCAACCTTCCCATTTATCTGCCTATATTGTTAGGTAGAAGTAAATATTAGAAGATATGTGAAACAGTAACATTGATGAAAAATATTTTCATAAATTTAGAAGTACTAAAATCAGTTTGTAGTATTCTTAAACGCCATATTTCAAAAGTATCAATATGTAATCTACTATACCATTGTTTTTATTAATAAAGTTTATAAAAATAAGTATATCACATTTAATAACATTAATTTCATGCAAAAGTAAGTATGATAAAATTAACAGCAGAAAAATAATATATTTCCAGAAAAGCATTTCTGTATTGCTAAAAAGAAGCAACTTAATACTCATTCTTCAACCTTTAAATACAGTCGTTATAGGTTGCAAATAATACTTATTTATTATCATTGCTTAAAGACATATTAAATATGCTCATAATATATAAACAGAATGGCTTATTCCAAATCTAAGACTTCCCTTAAGTTAAAATGCATCATTGTAGCCAAACAATAATCCTCTCATAAGTCCATAAATCTTTCAACATCATGTTTATTTCATAGAAACAGGCTTCAACACATAATACAGATTAAAGTAAACGATTTTACGAAATAAAATTATTAAACTAAATGAATTCCCGAATGTAAACTTTTAGTAACAGATTGAAAACTTTTGAAATATCGAGACAGAAACCTTTTAAGTATTAACAATTGTCTGATATATATATAATTCAGAACATAGAGAAAGAATAATGTACGATAAATTATCTGGAGTAATGCATTGAAACTAAACTTTCTAAAAAAAGCTAAGAAAACTTGAAGACTCAGCAAATATTTTTAATTGCAAGGGTGTAAGATAACAAATTATAATTTTATCTTTTAAATAGAAATACTATTTGGTAATGTTCACACAGATACTAATTACTTAACAGCACAATAAAACTTTAATTTAATTTCTATATGGATATTATATATTTTCTTTTTGATGTGTAACATCTTTACTTTCGGTTGCTGGATATTTGTTGGAGTGATTTCGTGAAAAGGGACGGAAATGCGTAACAGGAAATCGGGGGAAGCGCGCGCTGTTTGATTTGACCAATCAGCGCGCTTGGTGGTGTCTCTTCGCTAGCCTCACTTCGAGGTTCAACTCTAGTAACCATCAAGCCGGCAGCTTTTTTATATTGTTGAATGTAGCTTTTCAAAAGATTCGAATTCAAAAACTGGATTTCGTTTTCATGACTTTAAATCCACTTCTCTCATACCAGCAAGTTTTATTAGACTTCATTCAGGATAAACTTGCAATCCTTACACTCAATTGTCAAAGTGTCAGGGCTAGTTGTGTGTGAAATCTAAGGATATATTTATATACGTGTAAACTATATATTAATAATTATATTTCCTGTTAAGCGTCTGACAAAGTTCCTCATTCTTAATAAAATACGAGAAAGTAATATGGAATTATTTGAATAAATATTTTAGTGCGTATCAGTTTCATACTTTGAGGTTAATTCCTGTCGCTGTCAATATAATATTTTTAATTGTGATTAAAAAAGATTTCTCGATTAAAAAAATAACTAATTAAGAGTAAACGGGTATTTTTTTTTTTGATTTTCTCTAATATTTCTAATTTTTAAACATGCTCTTAAAGGTGTCTCTTCGCTACCCTCGTATCGGGGTTCAACTTTAGTAGCAAACAAGCCGCAAGATTTTTGTTCTATTTTGTTAAATTTAGCATTTGAAAATATTGGAATTCAAAAACTCGATTTCGTTTACTTGAATCTAAATCCACTTCGTACATGCCAGCCAGTCTTATTATATTAGACTTCATCCAGAACAAACTTGTGATTCTTACGCTCAATTATCAAAGTGTCAGGGCTCGTTGTGTATGAAATCTGAAGTTATATTTATATGCGTAAACTATATTATTAACTATGTTTACTGTTAAGCGTCTGACAAAGATCATCATTCTTAAAAAAATACGAGTAAGTAATATATGGACATTATTGATCGTCAAACAAGTGGACTGGGTATTTTTAGTCAATATATTGGAGACATATATGTACGGCAGAATGCTCATTTGAAAATGGACAAACAGTCATTTCGGTGGTCGCATACATTTTTCCGAATCAAACAGTTAAAAAAAATTAAATATTTCCTGCATTTTGTACATTTACAGTATACCGAAGGTGGTTCTGCTCTTTAAAAAAAAAACGCACTCGCTTCCCATGATTTTGAATGGTGATTTTAACGTTAATTTTAGTTTGCCAGAAGCTGAGCCCCTCGTAGTTTTTCTCAAAGATGAACTGAAGCTCGACATGAACACAAATCGAAATGTTTCGACAACTAACAGCGAGTGGTACTGTTATTGACGCTGCTTTTCAACGATTTTTAAAATACTTTGAAATCACAAGTATATGTGTCATATTTCAGTTTTCATAAATCTATTGTCTCAGCTCTTCCCCAAATGAACAAGAATAAATATTTTTGATAAAATATTGCATTACTCCTTGTGTTAATTAAATAAAATTTTCATTAAAGATATATTTATTCGATAAAAAATTATTTCCAATCATACCCGATGCATTTTTTCAGGATTAAAATCACTATTGCGTTTTTAACTACGGTAACATGTCAGATGCTACACATCATATGCGACTACTGTAAGGCTCGTTTCTCTTTTTTTTAAATAAAATCTTCTCAATAATTTTTATTTTTAACATTTAATGAGTAGAAAAATACAATTTGTTTTCTAAAACTATATGTTTATTGTAAATTTGAAACTTGATGCTAAAAAATAAGACCACAAAATGGATAGCTATTTCACAATAACGCCAGTTTCTTTACTCCAATGTCTAAAAATAAATTATAAATTTTCTTATTTAAAGAAAAAGGTAATTTTATGTGTCATATGGTTCAAACCCTCCCACTGAAGCTCCCAGGGAAAAAATTATTCGATTTTAATGATCCCTTGAATGGAAATACTTTCAATATCTCATGTAAATCATGTTTTATTGCTATGGTGTTAAAAGCTTACAATTCCGACAGCTAGAAAATTAATTTCATCTAGGTTTGAAAAAAAGTAACGCAAACATCTTACGTACTTGTTAACCTCTTAAGTGCCACAGGCGTATATATCCGTCTATCTCAACAGGTGCGTTTTGTGCCCCGGACGTATATATCCGTACTTCCGAAATACGTTTCTTTTCTTTGCGCTGTCACAAGTAATACTATTCTGAATGCATTGAAATATAATAAAATGAAATTGACAGTACTTGAAAGGATTTACTCATTTAAGAGAAAAATTTGTTCATCTATGCTTTTTCTTTTCCCCCAATACACCCATACACTCCCCTATAGGAAAAACGGTGGCATTGAGGTGCAAATCGAACAACTTTTAATCGGCAGTTAAATTCTGGATTCTAACGCGTTTCCAATCGAATCGAATCCAATTTCGCAATGAGCTCTTGTAATGAGAAATTTGTCATTGAAAGCATCACTCGGCATTTGAGTAGTATCAATTTGGGATTATGTATTGATTCTTGTAGAAACGGGTGTGTACAGCAATTAAATCGCAATCAAAAGTTGTCTTATAATTATGGAAAAATAGTAAAATTTTATTATATTTAATTTTATAAGTTCTACTCTTAGTCTTTGGAGGACAGGATGACCTTCAAAGAAGTCAACTTGGTCAGGGTTACTCAGATTTTTTTCTGCTGGGCCGTATACATAAGTCAGCCAATTCATGCGGGCCGCATACATGTATTAGCTATTTCACGTGGGCCGCAACATGAGGATAAACGGGGGAGGGGGCATGCTTTACGACCAAGATAACATTGGAAGTTTAAAATATGGGAAATTGATCAAAATAGTATAACTTTTGTTTTGCTTTTTTAATTATTATGTTTTTATATATATTTACTTTTATCACCAACACAAAATTAAAAGGATTTAAGAAACACTCCTTCACAATTTTTGCATCAGTAAACGGTTTCACATGATTACCAATAATATAACAAATCTCTTAGGATGTCGTTGTTAGTACTATGATATTACCACTAAAAAAAACTTTGTTGCTGTTGCAAAGAATATTTAATAAAGCATATTTATCACCTCTTGAAAGAGAAAAAGTGTCATCGAATGATTAATGTTTATTGGTATTTTTTAAATACAGCACTTTCGTGACAAATCAAACAAGTACTGATCAATGTTTTTTTTCACTACAAAACAGTCAATCCCCAAACCGTTCGAATATTTTTTGCGCTTGCAAGGTATGAAAGATTGTTCAAAATTAGTTCCACCCATAAAACTGTCGCTACTCCATTGTTGTCTGTTATCACTAACCGTAGCCTTTACAAATAGAAAAAGAATATCAATTCGCAGCCGTATGAAATCGACAGCAAAAAAAAGCAAAATTGACATATTCGATTTTTTTTGTCACAGAATTTCATACAAAATTTATAATACGTTGTCTTAAATAAAATAATTTCTCAGAGCAATGGGTCATGACCGAGCCACTTAAAAAGGCTCAGTGGGCCGCAGGTTGAGTATCGTTGAACTAGGTCGTTAATCAGTGAATTAAAGGGCAGAATATACTACTGCAACTGTCGTTCCAATGCGTAACTCAAGCACTATACTAATAATGGGAATTGAATCGATCTCAAAACACACTACTATATAAGGAAATGAATCGAGGTACTTGTTCCATAGTAGGCAGACGATCAGCATATCGCTTTTAGAAACCTCCTTGATATCCTATAATTAGTGCCGTAATGAATATCGCTAAGTACAATTGTAGTAGTGTCGGATTGAATTGATTCGAAATCACATTGATTGAACACAAATCGAGGGACGAGTTCCATTTTGAGAGTTCGGGACCAATTTACCTGCATCTAGAGAGAATCAATCTAGCTTTGAGATCTTACCTTAGATCACGCAGAATGTTACAATTTATGGTTTGTGTGTTTTGATTGTTTTTTTTTATGTGTAACATCGTTCCTCTCGATTGCTGGAGATTTGTGGCAGTGATTTCGAGAAAAGGGACGGAAATGCGTAACAGGAAGTTGGGGAAGCGCGCGCTATTCAGTGAAGTTCTGTTTTTTCCTTTTTCGTTCGGGAGGGGTTCCGACCCATCCCCCACCCCCTGCGGTCTAGGCCGCGTGGGATCTTTGTTTTTGTTTTCTCACTTTAGGATCAGAAAAGAAGCAAAGTTTTTTAGGCAGAGACGTGGTTAGACAATGATGAACGTATTTCCATACCTGACTTCGATTGCTGCGTACAGTTTAAACGACCGGGCCACAGAGCAGCTGGTGTTGCGATCTATCGTAAACAGAACAAGTCACATGCTGCGGCTCGACATATGGATATTACTTATGGACTGGGTGTTGTTAGTCAAGATATTGGGGACATATGTGCGGCAAAATGCTTAGTTGAAAATGGACAAACAGTGATTTCGGTGATTGTATACATTTCTCCGAATCAAACGGTTCAAAAAATTAAAGATTTCCTGCAATTTTTACTTTTAACATATACCGAAGGTGGTTTTGCTCTTTTTAAAAAAAAAAAAAACTTTCACTCGCTTCCCATGATTTTAAATGGTGACTTTAAAGTTAACTTCAGTTTGCTAGAAGCCGAGCCACTCATAGCTTTTTTGAATGATGAACTCAAGCTCGAAATGAACACAAATCGAAATGTTTCGACAACTAACAGTGGTACTGTTATTGGCGCTCTTTTTCAACGGTTTTTAAATACTTTGAAAACACAAGTATATGTGTCATATTTTAGTTATCGTAAATTATCATTACCGCTCTTCCCCAAATTGAACAAGAATAATTTTTTTTGATAAAAAAATTACATTACACCATGTGTTAATTAAATATTATTTTCATTAGAGATATAATTTTTCCATAAAAAATTATTTCCAATCATACTCTATTCATTTTTTTCAGGATTTAAGTTGCTATTGCGAATTTACCACGATAACATGTCAGATGTTACACATCGTATGCGACTACTGTAAGGCTCGTTTTTTTTTTTCAGTTTGTCAAGAGAGGCAAACTTCAATACTAACTTTGAATCGATTGGTTAATTTTATTCAAAAGGATTTGCTTTTTGCTAAATAAAAGGCTTCAGGATTATTTTGTGGTTAAAATAACTTAAAACTCTTGACCAGTGGACAACTGTTTTGGATCGAGAGCCACATTGTGGAAGCGAAGGAGATATAGGAGGGCCGCACCACACACATTTTAAAATGATTGCATTCTTTAGTTCACTTTGCATCTAAGATATAAATTGTTCCATACAAATCAATAAATATCAGTAAAATAAAATAGGGACACTCTTATTCAACGTTTTTTTTTCAATTCCTATTACAGTTTACACTCTCTCCCTATATATATATATATAATATATATAATATATTTTATATTATATATATATAATCAAAATTTCTCTACAAGAGAGAGATGAATAAACATGATTAAAACTGAAAAGAATTGAAATTGCAAGATAACCGCAGACAACAGAATTAATTATATATATATTTAAATTTGTAGTGGATGAAACTTGATGTTAATACAGTTTTTTCAAATATTAATTCAGTAATTACTGATTAATCAATTAAATTAGTTGTCGGTTTCTGACGCCCACTTAGATACGTCTCCATTGTTGTAACAATGTAACTGTTGAGTGAGTGAATATTAACGTCGCACTGTTCAGCTACACGAGGACTTTTGGTGACGGACCGCGTAATTTTGAACCATGGTCAAGTGACGCGGACGGCACCTGAGCTGGCACCCCCTCTCCTAACTACCACACCACACCTACGGGAGGACCTTTTAGCTCTCGAAACATTTAACGTGCATCGCTCCCCTACACGGTGAGTTTTCAGTGGTACTGGGCTCGAACTCATGACACGCTAGCCATGATCCGATACCTTGACCCCGCGGCCACACAATGTAAGTGTTAAAACAATGACAAAAGTTGGCGTCAAAACCCGGTTTTTCATCCAAACTAGCCGAACCGGGTGTGCATTTTTACAATAATGCAGGGAAATCATGCTCTTTTTTTAATTCCTACTATTAGTTCACTCTCACTCTCCTTCTCTCTCTCTCTATATATATATATCTTGTTCAAATTTTCAATCGTTAACAAAGTACTTTTTATTCATCCATTCAAAGTAGGAATTGACTTAATTTTTTTTTTATATTACTAGTTAATCTTGTTGATCTTTATGCAAGAAAAACTTTGCTCACAAATAAATGTTGACCCAAATACAGAGAACAGTTTTGTCTGTTTTGGATTTTTCTATTTTTGGTGAGCCACAAAAGAAACTCTCAGAAGACGTATGTGACCCAAGGACTGCTATTTGCCCATCCCTGAACTAAGGTATCAACTAGAGATTCTTCATAATCATATCAGTAAAGTAGAGAATAAATGGTTGATTTTTTTGCAATAATAGTATAATAAATATTCCCCAAAATGTACGATGCACAAATTAATAAAATTCATCATTTGTTTGAAAGCCTTAAATTTTTTAACAAAATATCATACAGAACATTAAATAATTGTACATGCGTAATTTATACAAATATGAGTAAAAGCTAAGTGATAATAAACACCCTAAATAATAATAATTATAAGGCCCAATAAAGAACTTCAATGAAGAATCTTTGCTAAAAAATATATTAATAACTAAGCAGTTACTATTTGGCTGTAATAAGAGTATTAAATTAATGTGAGATATATTCTTGATGAAATATACAACTCTAACAATTTTATTTTTATTTTCACTGCACACATGTATACACTAAGGTAATGTTACTGAGTAGTAATTTTGAACTATTAAGAGAATGATATACAAGATATAATTAGTGGTTTCTGAAAATGAAATTATTAAATTTCTCATTCAGGCTTGCGGAATCCCCAGAGACTTATAAATGTCTAGAGGAGTGCAACGTAAATACACAGCAGGGCTAATAAATAAAGCAGTTAACATATTGTTTCGAGATTTGTTAATTCACAAGCAATCGTAGTTTGCATATAAATAACATTCTTATTAAAAGCTAGTGTGCGTAATGCAGCTTCTTGCATTTATTTAATAATTGTTCATGTACTACAATTCAGTATGATTACTTTTGTAAGAAGTTAATTGTTGAGGATATAGTATTTCATTTCTAAAACTTTCAGACAAACTTTCAATTTCTTAAAGTTAGAATATTCCACTAATGTGTTTTTAATAATCTTTAAGAAATAAAATCCATAATTTAAGTACAATTTTTAAGATGATTTTTTATTGTTATACATACAAGATTGAAAAATAAAGGAAATTTACTACATTTTTCTTGAATTTATTCTAAAAATGTATATAATTTTATTGCTTAGTTAGTTTTCTCTTCTCTTATGCGATGTTCACTTATTTTTTACATTATTTTGTTAAGATGAGATTTTTTTTTGTCTGATATCTAGTGAACTCATGCTGTTGTCCAAGAAGTTGAAATGAACTTGCCATGAACGAAAAGGGCTGAATTTTCTTTCAGGGTACTTAACAGCATTTATGGAAGTAAAATACGAGAGCTAATCTGAAAGCCTTTGCCCCTATTTGTTATTATGTAAAATATTATACATTCAGGTAATTAGTGATATAAGTACTATTCTACGTAACAACACTTTTTTTCATATAGTCCGCACACCGGATAAGGCATTAGTTCTGTCGTCGTAGTATCAAATTTAAAATGTCCTTCTGGGAGAATTGAACTGGTTGAATTCTGCCAGAACTGTTCGAACTACCTGACTGTGTACCGGTTGATTTCGTCGAACTCTTCTGTGGGCTTCATCAATGCACTTGAATCGCTGTTCTGTCCTCACTGGGCCTAAAACGGGGCAATCACCAGAAACGAGGTCCGGAATGTATGTAGAATGGTTGCGACTCTTTCTGTGAAAAGACCAGAATTTTTTGGCAGTTCTGATTGTCAAATGCATCCTTGCATTATCGTACAGGGTATCTGCATTGCCCATATTGAGAATCTCTCAGCGCTTTCATCTGATGGCAGTCAGCAGACATGATAGTGTTGAGCAATAACTGTCGGCCTTTACAGTTTTACTTTGTAACATCAAATTAGGCAGGTTCACGGCTGTTTCAAAAGACCGTTAAAATCAATTTTCTAATAAATCGAAACAAACGGAATTTTTTTTTGCCCGAATGTTTCCACTCTATGATTTGTTGATTCGATTACTGCCTGAAATGCAGTTCTTACGTTCCATTGCCTGTAACAAACCGGGCCAAAATACTTTCACCCTCCTCTGCATGATGTTGCAGAATTTTCAATGAGGCAATTATTTACTTTCCTATCATCATGCCATCCAAAATCCTACAAACCCAACGACATGAAACCTCCTGGATCCATAAGAACCCATTAGAGATGACATAAACATTTTCATACAAAATGTCAAACTCATAAGAAATGTCTTAGAGTTGCACCCGCTGATCCATTTCGTTGTTGCTACACATGGCTAGAAAGCTACCGGATTAGATCAGGTCCCTGACATTTTCCCTAAGAAAATTTCCAAGGACCCTCCAAAAATTTCCTCCATGGACATCTTGTGGTCTGAAAGACTGGAGCACCAAAAATAGAAAATTCGCTTAGCTCTTTTGCCTCCAGACTTTAACTGAGTAAACTGGAATGGATTTCACACCTAGGATGCCCCTTCCAGGAGAAACATTTTTTACGTACATCACCCATTTAGCCCATGGACACCCCCTCTCCATGGAGAGGTGGCCTGCAGTACTAGAGAAAGCTATCACCATTCAATCCATCTAGGATACGTTGTAGTCAATCAGCGATGAACGCAGCTTCCCCGAGCATTGATTGTCCTGCAGATCTTCACGGATTTTTCGAATTCATAGCACTATAACCTCATATTTCTCAATGCAAGACATTTTTCCTCATGTGGAAGCTACATTATGTCTGTGGTTTCCAATGGGCATTCATCCCTTGCTCCGTAAGAAATGGTCCTTGAGAAGTCCCCTTTTTAGTCACTAATCTCCTATCAAGAATTGAGAGGGAATGTTCTAAATTTCATATTGCCCAATGTATGTTAAAATAATTGAAGTGAAAAATAATTTAATGAATTTAAAATAAATGTTAAGCTTATAGATGAAAAGTTAAGAATTAATATTGAAAATGCCCTTATTAATTTTGCAAAAATCAGCAGTGTCAGAGATGAGTGATGTAGGCGGGGTGACACCTAACCAATCTGGTTGCAGCAAGAGTCCCAAGTTTCGAAGAAGAAAAATTTTTAGCAGAGAAATTGACAAAGTTCTGAACTTGCAATCAAGCGTTTTTATTGGTCAAAGGTTTTCCCAATATAGTGACGTAATTTTCAAAAACAGCTGTATTAATGCGAATAATCAAGAGCCGTAATTGAACCCTCTCAAAATACATGTGGTATTTATTCTTAAGAAGATTCCATATAACGAACAATTTTTTATGTAAGTATTATGCAAGTAATAATTTAGAAAAATTAATAGAGAAATCAAGCATATTATAAAAAAAGATAACTCCACGTGAAACTTTGAAAGTATAATATTCTTAAGGCACATAGATGGAATAAATGGTATAAGAAAAAAGTCTAACTTAATGTAATGACATGTCCAAAAAATAAGGGTACATTTTCAAAAATAAATAAAAATAAACAAAGCATTCACTTATGGGTTTTCTTTTTTTATGTTCCAAAAAGAAAAGATTACAGTTTCTGCTTGATGAAATGCAAACTGGGTGGTAAAACGTCCCTGTTTTTCAACATTCTCATTTCAAAATGGCTTCACCACAAGAACAAGAGTAAGTTGTAAAAAGGTTTATTGATTTTAAATCTGCGAAGTCTGTACAGCGCAAATAGGCTCCAACAAACAAAAGAGTTTGGAAGTGAGAAGTTCCAAAGGACGATGGATGGAAAGAAGAAGTTCAATACCATGGCCATCTAGATCTCCAGTCCTAACACCTCTGGACTTCTTCTTGCAGGGATACGTGTAAGACATTGTTTACTACTCTCCATTTAGTGACATTGATGAAATGAAAAGTCGAATTGCCGTGGTCATTCAGACTGTTGTTCGTGCAATGCTTCGTGGAACGTTACTAGAAATCTTAAATTTATTCAATGCCTGAAGCACAAATAATGATGCGCAAATTGAAATCTTGCAATAAAGCATTTTTGGAACAGAAAGAAAGCGTAAGTAAATATCTTTATTTTATTCATTTATTTATTTATTGTAATTATTATTTGGTTATACATTCGGGCGCCCAGTGCATCACTTTTGTTGAAAATAAAAAAAATTACTTAGAAACATTGTTTTTTAAGGTATCCGACTACTTGCAAGAACATTTTCTTTAAGAAAAATTGGCGATATGGGATTTTTTGTGGGTTTTAGACTTGTTAAATACATTTTAAGAAAAATCTGCAAAAAATTCAAAAGAGAAAATAAATTATTATTACTGAAATGGGAAAAATGGGTAAAAAATTACAAAAAATAACATAAACGGGGTTCATTCTGTACCGAAAGTTCATGAACAAAATTTCAATTCTGATGTTTTGCTATGTTATTAATCTTTGAAATGACTTTCATTATAAGAGGTATTTTAATTTTTACAAAAACTAAGCACTTTATCATATGAAGTTGCTTAAAAAGCAGTGATTATATTAACATACCGGACTGTAAATTTTGTAAAAAAAACAGTGATTGATAAATCTGATCGCTAAGACACTTCTGCTATTATACAGAACACACACAAAAAATTTCGGTAAATTATCTTCAAAACTTTTTGAGCAATCGCTGTCCACGTTAGAGCATTTTCAAAAATAAAAACACATTTCGAGTAAAATGCGTTTTAATGTATATCTTGCTCAAAGTAATGACATCTGCTTTTGCTAAAATACTTGTAGTTTTTGTTCTAAGAAATGGAAAATAATAAACTTGGTAATTTTTTATGAAGCTAATAAGATGGCCTATAAAATAAAATCATTAAAAAATGTGTTAATTCTTGTCAAAATTCACAATTTTAGGGTAGTCGGATACCTTAACAGTGAAATATCAAAAGCATTGAGATATCAGAATAAAGTAAGTAAGCCACATAAAATAAGCCATTATTATTTTTTGTTTGTTTCTAGAAGAAAAATTAATTTTTGTATTTCTTTCATCGCAAGAAGAAATTCTGTTTCATTCTTCCACAAACCATCGCCAAAACAATGCCAACCTAGCATTTATATCATTGATCCTATTGCCTACAAATAATTCTTGCAGATCAGAGCAAAGCTGTTTCAATGTGCGACCTTAATATGATTATTATCAGTCAATCAGTGGATAGCAGAGAGCAACCTTTGGTAGACCCTCAGGGAATCTCACCAGTTGTTAATTCGATT
The DNA here is from genome assembly GCA_019973975.1 of Trichonephila clavata. Lineage (NCBI taxonomy): Eukaryota > Metazoa > Arthropoda > Arachnida > Araneae > Nephilidae > Trichonephila > Trichonephila clavata. The sequence continues at coordinate 10,279 of BMAO01032211.1, read as the reverse complement.
TGGGATTTTGGGATTATCCGATCAAATGGCCAATGAAAGTTCTGCTACATACATTCGGAAAGCAGAGCTGATTCATTGGATTCTGTTCAATGTAGCCCCCATCACACGTTCCGGTTACAAGAGACATTTTATTTTTTATTTGCTTCTAACGAACAAAATGAGGATGGGAGAGATAAAGTTTGTTAAATGTTTTTAAGAAGTGTCAAGAAGAGCTGGAACTGAAAATGGAGAAAAAGGAAAAATTTGAAGATACTTTGCAAATTTTTGATTTATGTGTCCTCCTGAAGCAATGCAGTAGTCAAAAATCATCTGCCATTTATAAGTATTTTTGAAAAAGGAATTAAAACGCGAGACTCTGAATGAAGGCTCATGGATTACTGAAGAGATTTGTGCTCTCGCCTGTTTAGATTTCAGGAGTTAGATAATGTCTGCTTCCTCCAATGGTTACCTCAACATGTTGACATTACAGGTAATGAAAATGCGGATAAACTGGCGAAAGAAGCTAGAAGTCCTAATAATGACAACTTTGTTAAAGTTACTTTATTAGAAGCAAATGCTGTAACAAATTTCAAATTGAGAGAGAAGTCAATTCCTGTAAAGTATAAAATCTGTAATATAGGAGACCGCCTTATAATAAAGACTATTCCTAGGCTAAGAACAGATCATCACAGAGGAATGAAGTTTAATAGGGATGGTAAAAGAACTTACAGGAATTATGATAAGTGTTTAGATATAGAGCTAACACCTGCTCATATTTTTGACTGTCCAGCGGTTCTTGCTGCTCTACAAGAAATAGGGGTCCTATTTTCGTCAGCAAACCTCTTCGGGGATAATATTGAACAGATTACCAGAACAGTCATCTGGGCCCATGGTACTGTATGATTTGGTCCCGTAATGGATACGACATCATCATAATCATCATTCAAACCTGAGGATTTAACGAGTAGAAAAATAACTTATCAAGATATGTTAACTTCATTTTATTATAAATACGTACAGGAGTTTATGATTTTGGCTTCATTCAAGAAAAATACAATATTAAGGCTTTTATATATAAGATTGGCAACTTTTAGAGTTCTCGCCTCTTTTTTTTTCTTTTAATTTTAACATTCGCATTGCATTAGGTATTTTTTGCATAACGTCATAATTCATTCCATTTGTTCTAACGAACTCTATGTTTTGTTTTTAATTTGTGTTAATTTATGTTTAATTAAGTTTTATAACCCGCTGAAGCTTCTCGCGACGTGCTGTGTACGGAGAAGGTGCCATAGCTGAAAGGAAACTCTCGTGACTGTTATGCCGAGTTGAAAAATGGAAATTCTGATCTTAAAGATGCCTCTTGTTCTGCGAGTTCACCTGAGTTCAATGAAGAGCTATTAACCCTACTTTTGCACAAAAATTCACATCAAAGGAACCGGGAGAGAGTATGAAATACCCCTCCACCACCACCACCATTCTATAGATAAGTATCTTCACAAGATGAAAAAGGTTCAGTCATGTGGAAATGGGTTCCGCCTGCTTTAAGTAACAACAGCAGAAATCAACGAGACACATTCTCCGCTGGTTTGCTTACTTTTCACCATTAGACTCATAGACACATGCAAAGATTTCTTTACGGAATCCTGTGCTAGGAGTTTCGTTCCATACGTAAAGAAAATTGAGAGCTTGCTTGGCCATATTTTTCGAGACGAAACCGGATGATTTTTCTACCAACGAGATATTGAGAATCTTGTTTGACTTTAGGAAGAAGCGCAAATAACAAGGGAGAATACATTATTCATTAAATGGTAATTTTTAATGAAAGATAAGCATTGGAAACTTTTGAAAAATGACGGGAGCTTAATTGCCAACTCAATACTTTAAGCCCCGATATATTTGATATGCATCATCCCCTCTACATGTTGGTTCTATAAAAGCATCAGGACTCGACAGAAATAATGCTGGCAACTCGATAATTTTGGCCTTCTGAAAATTTTGGCTAACAGCAATTTTTTAATACTTTTACTCTTCGGATATAAATAAAATTAACATACTTTAAAATCATTTCTTTAAACTCAATAAAATTAAATAAAACTTGGGAATAGGATGTTTTTAAAACCAAATTAATCTAAAATGAGCCAAATATGACATTGCACACAGCATTTAAGTATTTTTATTGACTTTTCAATCTCTTTTAAAAAGGGGGGGGTGTCAATCTTGTACGAAAAAATTATGATTGTTATATGGTGTATAAGTAAGAGTTTTTGTATATACTCTTTTAGTAACTTTAAAAATAAAAATAGTTTGCGTTTTCATTAAGAACCAAAGAGTAACTCAATTGCTTACAACATTGTTACATAAATCGGAATTCGTAGATTTTATGCTATTAGTCTCAAAGAGCAAAACAGCTCTTTAAGAGTTATGAAAATTTATTGTGGAGAAACAATCTTTAGAAATAAGGGGTACAGCAGAAAATTCGCAAATAAATCCCAGAAGGCCTTCACATCTTCTACAACACTCAGACACAACTATCAGTATATAAAGATACAAAAAAATGCGTAATGATTAAAATTATCCGCAAGCACCGGCTCAGTCGCTAGTTCACTCTTCAACGGTCAAAAGAATAGTAACTCACCTTTAGCGAGTGACTCCTATTATAGGCTGCGTGGATGAGATAAATGGTCACTTACGTCATAGATCATGATATTAATAGATTTCTCCAGTAAATTCTAGAAGAATCCATATGGTCGCCAACTCATCAAATATAATCCCCAATATGGTCACCATGTCGTCAACATGGTCGTCAAATGTGGTGCTAACTTGGCTCTATCACCAAGATTTTGCCAAGTTTTCATTGAATCGGCATTAAAATGTAAAAAACAGCGTTACAGAAAGTAGTATTAACGTATTACACACATCCAGATATAAATTATTTACACTATTTTGAGTATTCATGACACAAAATTCTAACAATATTTAAAGGGAAACGACGTATTACCTATAAACGAAAGCCATTTTATAAAACATGTTTGCAGTTATTTATTATTTCTAATTATTTATTCATTTTGAAAAAAAAAAAACAAGGTTCTTATTTTTATTGTTCTGTCTGCAATTCATTATGATCCCATAACAATACACCAATCGAATATATTTTGAGACTTTCTATAAGAAAATATTGTAAATATTATTATTATTTACAATCTATTATTAATCTATTGCTGATTAATAATCTATAACTTCTTAGCATTGTAATTCTACCTTATATCTGGAAATAGCTAAAAAAATTAATTCAACCATAGTGAAACAAAGCAAAATTATTATTTTTTTAAAACAATGAATACAAGAAAAAAAGTTTTTAACTTATCACGAGCTCATTAGCGAAATCCTAGTCAACTTATTATGCGTGTTCTTTTTAAACATTATTTTTAACCATTATTTTTAACAGTATTTATAAGACAAAATGCGCATACATTTTACATACATAAGATTTAGTTTTTGAGAAATTTAAAACACTAAAGATTAACACATTTTGCAGTCACGGCGTAATTTACATTATGTATAACCGTATTATAAAATGGACATTTTAAACATTCTTCTTAAAACTAAACTTTCTGCAGCTAACAATTTTTTTTTTTTTCATTTTCTCTTGGCGTACAGATAAAAATACATTTACATAGAACAACAATTCAGAAGAAATATTTTATGTTCGAACAGTTTTAGGGAAACATTTCCAAAGCTGTAAGTGCAGACCTATTAGTCATGTGATCCCAAAATTTAGCTGTAATTCACCATAAAGTCTCATATATAAAACCAAAATTCCTTCTCTCGCTTCTTCCTCTTACTCCTCCATAAAAGTGACCCAGAACAGCAAAAAAATATTCTTATTTTTGTTCTATTTGCTGATGTCTTCGCTTTCATTAGCAGAACCATAAAAGCTGAGGTATGTACTTCGTTGTGCAAGGAATGAGAAGTATTTGATATTAAACAGCTTATATTGCATCGATTTGAAATTCAATTTATGAGATACATATATATTTGTTCTTTTAATATTTCTTTTTAATAAATATTACATAAATTCTTTCAAACTTGTTAATTAATGTAAAATAATTTTAATTTGAATGCAAATTTTTTACGCGAATTAAATTTGAAGCTAAAAGAGAAAAACGTCATTTTCTTGAAGGAAATTTATGTTTACCCCAATCAATGCAATTTTACGTTTTTATCGCACATTTAGAATAGTAACCAATATTGATAAAATTATTACTTATAAGAGAAAAACAAGTAAAAAATACTATGCAATTACAAGGATCATTAAAATTATTTCTCTGTGCCCTCAGAACTCAGGAAAACTCTGGGCTTTGCATGCGGAATAAGCGTTTCAAGGCTTGTTTGACTTTAGCATTGGTTCCAAAACGCCTTAAGGCGATATTAATCTTTATAGCCGGAAGCAGATGAAAGTCCTTTGGTGCCAGATCAGGACTGTACGGCGGATGGTATAGGCGCTCCCAACCAGGAGTTTCAAATGGTGTTGTGTTGCCGTCACCGAGTTTAGTCTTGCACTGCCATCCGACAATAGAATGCCAGATTTCAGAAGCCCAGGCAGCTTTTTCCGAATCGTCTCTTTCAATATGGACGGGGGTCACAGTTCCGCGTAACACTGAATGCTGCAACCTCCAAAAAGTCCACGCAAAAGTAAACATTTCTTCCCTACGCAAACCCTCAGTTTTTCTGTGGGGTTATTTGTAGCTTATCAAGCGGTATGACAAATGTCTCAATGTACTTGTTACTTATGTGAAAAATAAAGTTGTCTTATCTTTAATGTCTCATTCTTTACTTCTCAACTTTGACCACAGTCGACAGAGGAAACTTATTTTCCGACTCACCCTCGTTTTATATAAATGTAAATAGCAGCAAAAATAATACAATTAAAAAGGCCACCTATAAATTCTCAAAAAATATATCAGAATTTACCACATTGAATACCTATCTGGATTTAAGTCGACAAATTGTAATTGGTGTAGTTATTTTAGAAATCTGTTGATAGAATACTCGTTAAAGAATAAATATGTTCCAGTTTATAGCATCCAACATTTTATTTCAGTAACACATAAATAGGAAATTCTAATTCAAAAATTACATTCCACCTTTTCTTAGCCAGTTTTTCTTTCCTTGGCAACATAGAATCAATTGACATTCTAAAAATAAATACCTAATGACTACCTGAATTTCTTTTTGTTTCATGAGCAAAATAGTTGAACTTAGAATTCTTGACGTTAATTTTAAAATCTCAATAAAACTTTTAAAAAGGGAACATTTCTTTTGATTACAGGGAACATTTAGTATTTTTTGTTAGTTTGTAATGCATCTGCGAAAATAAAAAAAAAACTATTATTTTCCTATTAGAATAAGTACAGTGCTTTTCTTAATTTCAAAATAACTTTATTATATGAAAAGCATTATCAGCAAAAAATGTTAGTTAATTATATTTAAGTTTACGTCAATGTAATACGAAAGCGCTAAATTAAAAACAATTAACAAATGATATTGATAAAAAGCGAACTCTGTTGCTTCTTGTATTTACATTAAATTGTTTATGAAATTAACCCCTTCCCAGCTTTTCCCGAGCTGAGCTCGGGCAGGTAAAACGTAGCATCCTGGCTCATCCTGAGTGTGGCTCGGACACTGTGAAAATTTACACTTCAATCGATCTTTCCCGAATTATTTCATATGAGCTTTTTCTGGTTTCAGATAATTGAAAAGTACCACTTTGTGGAATTTTCTGCAAAAAGAGAACTTCCGTCTGCTGAGCATCCCTCTTCCTGATTGACTGAAGGACAAGTCTGAAATCCGCGATCTTTTTAGTAACAGTCCTCTTCGGGAAGCTTTGGTCCTTAAAAATTATTTTATTAGAAAGTTTCCTCCGAGGAAGAGAGCTTGAATATGCAAACTAAGACTGCTGTACATAGTCTAAGCTTTCAAATTAGAGGGAGGGAGATAGGACAGACTGCTAGTGGAGCAGTGAATAATCAAATTGAATGTGAAGTATAATAATTGATAATTTTATTACTTAAGGTGACGATCTGTCGCTTGAGATTGAATCTCGATTAGATTGCTAAGAAGTCAGAGCTATTGAATTAAGTAAGTGCATTAAGTATTTAAGGTCTTCTCGTATCTCGCATACCTCGTTCATTGTCCTCATATTTATTAATTGGGTGCATCTCTAGACTTGGTTATTAAGGTTTTGTGTTGCTGTTGATATTGACAATAAATTAATATTAGGTTGAAATATGGCTAGTCTTCCTTCCGACCTACCCACGCAGAGGGTGCTTCCCTCATACACTTTGTTCTCTGCATTCCCTTGAACGAGAAGAAAAGTAATCCAGCACGACTGTGTATTATATGCTGCTCAAAGAGAGACAGTAAAGGGAAGAAGGGAAGAAAAAAAACAAGTCTCTACTATACAGATTGCGATGTTTGGTTATGTGCAGTACCATGTTTTCGAATTTTACGCATACGATCAAATTTTTATTAATAATTTTATAATCATTTATGCAGATGCAAAAGATGTAAGTAAAATTTTTAACTCAAGATAAAAACTAGGCATTATAACCTTATAATTATAGTTAGTGTAAATTGGTTCCAAAGTCTAACGATTTCAGCCATCCAGAAAGCTATCTTTACAGGTAAATTACTCATTTATTTAAATAAAAAATTTTACATTTTTTTTTTTTTTAGGAAATTTTGTGTACGAATGGTGCTATTATAATTTTAAAAGATTTGAAAATAAGCATAAGAAAACTGATATTTTTTATCCGTAATCCAGAAATAAAATGAGTATGGAATGTGGGTTAAGTGGAAAATCAAGTTTCATACATTAATATAAAATGTGAAACTCAAATAGAACTTTCAGAATTATCAAGTCAATGCTCTTACCCTATGTAAGACTTTTTTTAAAGAAAATATTTCTTAAGAAAAAGTCAGTAAAATCAAATACTTACATTTTTATTTCCATCAGACAAAAGAATTTCTGCGAAGAAGGATTACTCGTAAGAAATATTGCTCTTTCTAAATATCCAAAGCACTATCATATTTCAAGAATTAAATAAGCCAAAAAGATATTTGAAATCGTTAATTGTGCTTTTAAATAATTTTATATTCAAAGGGTACTTGACATTTTTCTAACATGCAGCCAAAAAATTATTTAAAATGTAAGTCTTAAGATTTCTATAATTTCCTGACTGTCCTGAGAAAAATATTTCAGAAAAGGGCAATCTAGCTAAAAAGACTTTTAAATTATATCTGTCACAGCGATCGTATAGTCTAATAAATTCTGTAACACAAACATTTTACTCTGATTCCTATGACTGACTACTGACTATGACGCATTGGGAAAGCAAATATCTATTTCTATTGATATCTATTTTTCTTCCTCACTCTGATAATTTCCTCATAAATAAATCCTGAATAACGAAAATGCGTTTGTATCTATTCCACTTTTAGACGTCATCACCATCAAATAGGGAACTTTAAGGATGAAGATATCGACTGAATTAAATGGAGAAAGGCTTAAGTGTTGTGGACAGCTTGTTTTTGCGCGATATATAAATAAAAAAAGAAATAAAAAGGTGAGCGAGATGATCTGTAGTTTTTCAAGTTTCTGGATATAAATACGGTTTTAATTTTCATAAGGCAAGCCTCTCTTTTTAAAGTTACTTCATAATTCGAATTAACCAATGAAAAATATATGTAAGAATGAAAAATACAAAGAACAAAAAAAAGAATTTTAAAAAATAAGAAAATGAAAATATAAAGATTAAAGAAATAAAAATTGAAAAAAAAATGGATAAGACCAAATAATCAAAATGAATTTAATTTACGGAAATTATTACAAGACACAGACGAATTTTATTCACTTTTGAAAAATTTACTCTCACACAAAAAAAAAAGAATTAAAGCTGCAGGAATTGGAGGAATACTTGCAGATATTTTTTTGACATTATACATAAAAATATTTGTTAAAAAATTGACTAAGCTGTTAACAATGTATTTTGTGTATTTTATCATTAAAAAGTATAAATATTTACATTATTACTTTTACATGTCTTTTTTAATAAACCCGTTAAATCTACATTTTTATACATAACATTAACCTTTAATTGTTTCAGGATTGAACTTTAACAAGTAATACAAAAAAAATTAAGTCAATTCCTACTTAGATCCTTTTATTCAGCTACTTTTTATTAAGTACTTAAAATTAATTTATAAATATGTATATACATATGACAGAATCACACAACGTTAAGTGACAAAATAAAAAGCGATTTTCCTTACAATTTTCCATTTTTCTTCGTATATATGGTGCTGCACTATTTTTTTGTTTTTAACTTTATTCATTCATTAAATTTAATTATTCTTATAAAATAGTATAGAAAAAAATAAATCACATTCTCAGAAATTATTCAGTTCAGGCGGGATTCGAACCCATGACTTGTGAACTAGAAATCCAACGCGCTATCCATTGCGCTACAGGGACGCAACGGACAATATTCCTTTCTACATATGATGTTGAAGTATTAGTTTTGTTACTATCTATTGATTTTTTAATTAATGAATCAATATTTGAAAAAACTGTATTAAAACCAAGTGTCATCCACTACAAGTTTTAAAAAATGTGTTTGAACTTGAATGGATGAATAGGAAGTATTTTATAAACGATTGAAAATTTGAACAAGATATATAAATAGGGAGAACGTGAACTAATAGTAGGAATTGAGAAAAAGAGCGAGAAATTGTGTTTTAAACAAAAAACTTAATTTTTACTTATACGTTATCTGCATGCTTCTAGGTGTATGTGTACCTTTATTAGAATACATGAGAATCGAATGGATATTATGTATTCTTAATCTCTAGATAATACCTTTTCTCAGACTTATAATTCCCAATATCTTTAAGACAATGAAAAGCAAACAACTTTTCTACGTCTTATGAGAATTTTACTTTAAAAGAATCAATTCTTTTAGGTATTACATACACAAATATGTCTCTTTCGCCATAAGAAGAGCATAAACACAATCAATTTATTGAATCACTTTAACAGAAGTTTTATTTCAAAATATATCCAAATAAAGAATATTTTAAATCACTTCCATTGCTTTAAAAATACTGTTTACATGAAAAAAGGCCTGAAGATTTATGGACATGGGGATTATTCAGTGATATATTAATGTGCTTTACTTTGTTGGTATAGTCATAGATTTTAAATTTAAGAAAGCTTAATCTGAACCGATAAAACATATAATTTGTATCTTTTTGTAGTTTCCAGATCTAGTCGAAAATTGTATAAATCAAAAAATGGGATTTCTATTTGAACAATAAAAGTTGTTTAATCAATTTTTTTCTTTTTCATTACTTAATTTTTTAGTTGCTTGAATTTATATAATTGTCTTTAAAAGGCTTATAATGTAACTTATTCATTTTATTTTTAAGCATTTTATTTGTAGAAATATGTATAGTCATTTCAATTTTAAATTTAAACATAAAAACGGTTCATATTCTGAAAGAAATTCACAATAGGAAATAGCGCGGCTTTGTTTACCTTAACTTTGCATTCTCTATCTTCATATTCAAACTATACTATCTCCAAAGTAAAGTCTTAAACACGTTTGACTCATTATGATATCCTCTGGAGAATAATTCTTAAAAGGAACTCAATTATTACAACGAATCCCAATGTGGATTTTAAATTCATTTGGATATTTAAACAGGTTGAAATAAACTTTAGATTATGTAAACATAGGACTTGATATCTCTTTGAAGCGTTTTGGATATGCCCCATACAATAATTTTACCTAACCAGTTAAATGTGATTGACGAGTATACTCGTCATGAAGAAGTTGCAGGATTTTATGTATTGACGTATATATACGTCATGAGTAAAAAGTAGTGATCATTGGCTATTTAAATTGCAATTTTTGAGAAAAACAAAATATTCTCAAATTTTAAGATGTTTAGAATATTTCGAGCCAGGATGGAGAGAAGCAAATAAAATAAGAATATGAAAATTTTAAGATTAACTCATGCGTTCCCGTACGCATTGGTTGTAACAGCGTATAAGTTCGCATAACGAATTTATTTATGCGTGATAATAACGTTTTTTTGTAGATGTTATCCGAAAAGGTGCAAAGGCAAAAGGCGGAAAGTTGATTTACAATAGAGTGGCTTCAGGTGTGGTAAGCCATGGGACAAATTCGTGGCGCCAAATAAGCTCTGAGCACATCGATAGCTGCTGGTCCGAGTTACC